>QAXK01005824.1:0-12153 GCA_004335735.1 Chlorella sp. KRBP
GTTGATAAGATAAGAGTGCCAAGCCCCCGCCTCCTTGGCGCCGTTGTACCTGTGGGGACGCGTGTGATTCAAACAGGTGGTGTAAGTGATGGTTGATAAGATAAGAGTGCCAAGCCCCCGCCTCCTTGGCGCCGTTGTACCTGTGGGGACGCGTGCAGCATTCAAACAGGTATTCACACAGGTGTAAATGATGATGATTGATAAGAGTGCCACAAAACCACTCGTGGTTGGTTCACCAGGATCGAATCCACATAAACGGAGCCTCACACGCCTGGCAAAACGGCAAGGTGAAGACTGGAACAGGGTCCCAACCCTTTCATGTGCCGCCCCCGTGCAGCACCAGGACGCCACGACCACCACGGCCAAGATGCATCCCTCCCGCACGTATGCGCCACCACACGCGCTTCTGCTTGCCAGAGATGGCCACACCAGATGTACAGCTCGACACACACACACGCACCCCTTGTGCTTGAGGTAGTCGTCAAAGGCAATGGTCTCCGCCCTGATGAAGCCCTTTTCAAAGTCCGTGTGGATCACGCCGGCCGCCTGGGGCGCAGTCATGCCGCTGCGGATGGTCCAAGCCCTCGTCTCCTTCTCGCCTGCATGCACCATCACGGTTAGGGTTTATAGCAGGATCGCTTGAGGGCGCCAGGCCGTGGTGCCTTCCGCCCTGCCTGATGTGGCAGGGCGCTTGCGTTGCCATACAGGGAGCTCATACAGGGAGCCCATTGAGGGTTGCCAGGCGCTGCCAAGGGACTGGGAGGGAGAGGTTTGTATAGCTTGCAACCAGGGCTTCAGGCCGCATCGACCAAGGCAGCACAGATCAGCAGCGAGGCAAGATTAGAGGTGTGTGCACGCACTGCTTGTGAAGGAAGTGCGCACAAGGAACAGGTGTGCATCCACCGCTTGTTTTGTTTCGTTGCATGCTGCCGTCAGCCATTCACGCACCGCTTGTGAAGTAAGTGCGTAGGCCCAGCGTGCTGTATGTAGCGCGGATGAGGTTGGAAAGCCCTCCGTCCGTCACACCAAGAGACTCGAGCCACTCCTGCACCCGGCATGGAGCACATGCACCACCACCATGCGTCCAGGGCTTAGTTAGGGCTTGCAGTGCCACGCTTCAGCTGCCCCCAGTTGCGACATTGCAGCCAAACAATTGTTTGGCAAGGGGGTTTCAACGAAACACGACGCGCGGGTTGCATGCGGGCATGCGTGCAAACCCTAGCGGTGGCGCCTAAACCCTACCTTGGCTTCCTCCTTGGGCAGCTCGTTGAGCTCCGCCTCTACCTTGGCACTGACCACGGCCACCTGCACGCCCTCCTCCTTTGCCCGCTTGTGCAGCGCCTGCACACACAAACACCAGCGGGGTTTAGGTTGAGGGTTAGCTTTAGGGTTACAGGAATGAAGCCAGTCAGCAGGCTGAGAAGCGGGCAAGCCAGTAACTCACCCAAACCTAACCCTGACCCTAACCCGATCCAAGCCCCACACCTGCACGTGCTTGTTGTTGGCCCCCTTGTCCGCCAGGTCGTCCTCAGGCACGTTGGCGGCGTAGATCATGGGCTTGATGGTGATAAGCCCTAAGCCCTTGACGGCCAGGGCCTCTTCCTTGTTCAGAGGGACGGTGCGCGCGCCACGGCCAGCCTGCGTGCGTGCGAGGATTGTGATGGGTGCACCAACGCGCCTTGGGGGCCGACAAGCACAGCGGCAGGGGGCCAGGGCTGAACGAGTGGTCAAAAGACCTCCAGAAGAGAGCTGGCCGCATCAGCATCACGCTGCTTCTGTAGTTTCCTGTTTGCCCTTGCGTCCATGGCGAGTCGCATGGCGAGGGCATGGCATGACGCTGTGGCTGTAGCATGGCGTGGCGTTGTGGCTGTAGCATGGCATCACGCTGTGGCTGTAGCAGTAGCATGGCCGCGGCTGTAACGTAGCATGTCATTGCCGTGGCTGTAGCAGTAGCAAGGCATGACAGCGTGGCTGTAGCGGCGCACCTCGAGTGCCGTGGTGAGCTTGGCCAGCGCTCCCTCCTCCAGGTCCGCCTTCTCCTGCTCTTCCTTGCTCTTCTTGCCTGCACAGGAGGTGAGGGCTCAGCAGCATGGCGTTGGGGCTTGGGTCAGGGCTCAGCATGGGCGTTGGGGCTTGGGTCAGGGCTCAGCAAAGCTGGCAAAGTCCGCTCATTTGCACTGGCTCTTCATCATCGCTGACCAGGAGAGGCAACGCTGCTGATAAAGGCCAGTCACAAGCAATGGTTCATGGTGCATGGCCGCGCACCCTTGCGCAGACGCTCAATCCTCTTCTCAATCACTGACAGGTCGGCCAGCGCCAGCTCCAGGTTGATCACGTCAATGTCGTCCAACGGGTCAACCTTGCCCGCAACGTGGATGACGTCGTCGTCGTCAAACGCACGCACCACCTGCGCACCGCAGCAACAAGGTGTGTGCTATGCAGGGTGTGCAGTCCTTCGCCTTCAGTCGCACTCGGTGTTGCAAAGCTTCGTCAAGCTGCACCAAACCGCCCCCTGCAAAGCACATTACTGCTGCCCGCCCCCGGCGCAACGCTCGCGCACGTTCCACATGCTGCGCCCTAACCCTAGCCCTTGACCCTAAACCCGCACCTGCACGATGGCGTCCGTCTCGCGCACGTTCCACATACTGCGCCCTAACCCAAACCCTAGCCCTTGACCCTAACCCGCACCTGCACAATGGCGTCCGTCTCGCGCACGTTACCCAGGAAAGCGTTGCCCATCCCCTCTCCACGGCTGGCGCCCTTGACCAACCCAGCAATGTCCACAAACTCAAACGTGGTGGGGATCTGCATGCGCACGTCCATGCAGCCATGCAAATAGCAGGTGGTGCTGCGGTGCTGCTGTGCACCATGGGAGCAAGATCTGCCACCGCCCTCGCAACGCCAAGGGAGAGGCTTGCTGCGTGTGAGCGGGACACCTCCTGTGGCATCTCCTCATCTGCCACCACTGCCCTCACCCTGCCAAGGGAGAGGCTTGCTGCGTGTGAGCGTGACACCTCCCTGTCGCACCTCCCGAAGTCTGCCACCACTGCCACCTGCTGGTCTGCTCTCCGTGGGCTGGTTGCTTCTGCTCCACCCGTTGCAAAGAGCTCAGCCAGCCGCCAGCTCTGCCGCGCCACAGCCTTACTACCACCCCTGCCGCACCACTCACCCACCACCACCTTTTGTGACTCACCAAGTCCTTTGACTTGCTGATGCTCGACAGCACCTTGAGCCGCTCGTCCGGCACCGTCACAATGCCGGTGTTGGGCTCAATGGTGCAGAAGGGGAAGTTGGCCGCTGCCGCCTTGCCGTTCTCAACAATGGCGTTGAACAGCGTCGACTACGCGTGCGGCAGCGGGTGGCAAGCGGCAGCGGCGCGGACTCGTGCGCAGCTAGGAGCCGGCTAGGAGTCCAATCAGCAGCAGGAACAGAAGCTCCTGCACCCCTGGCCCACACAGCACTGCAATGAGAGGCAGCCGCCCGCCCAACACCACCCGCGCCCCGCGGTCCGGAGAACGCCATGCACCGCTCCGCACCTTGCCCACGTTTGGCAGGCCCACGATGCCCGCCTGCAGCGCCTCGCAAGCCGTGGACGCCCTGCAGCGTTGCGATGGGAGCGCTGCTTGAGAGCGTGCGGCTGGGGAGAGGGTCATGCGGATCGAGGTGCCCGGCGGCCGAGCATCGAGGCGTCACCTGAATCCGCGACGGGCGTGAGGCGCAGCGACGCCGAAGGGCGCCCACGACGACGCGGCTAGCCGGCCGGCCACGGCGCGCAGCGCCATCGTTTGCTGGCCTTGGCTACTCCCCCTGACGTGCTGCTGGCTGCAGCGCATTCCTGGAGAGTTGCTTCTGCTCGTTGCACTGGTGATATGTCAACAACAAGGTCCTGCAACTACAACTCACACCAGCGCCACGAAGGCCCGCGCCCGTCATGCGGCACGGACGGAGGAAGGTGAGGGAGGGAACTATAAGAGGAGGCACGGAGGGAGAAGCAATGTATGTACACGCACATTGTAGGTACTGGTCACAAGTCCCGCCTCTGGTGCCCTGACGCACGCGACGAGCCCGCTCCTGACTACTGCATCTCACATCTGCTCAGCCACAGACCATCTACCCCTGCCACCAAGACGCTGCTACCCAATCCAAGGCCGTCCGCCGCCCGCCCGCCCGTGCGCGCAAGCGCCCCACAGCCCTCCGACAACTCCCGCAGCACAGACCACAACATCACGCAGCGCCACTGCCGTTGGGCGCGCTACGGCCCGCCGCCGACGCCGCCGCAAGCCGCTGCTTCTCCCCCGCCACCTCCTCCACCTTCCCCGCTTCCACCTCCTCCTCCTCAGCGCCCTCCCCCACCGCCACCCTCCCATCCCCCCCCGCGACCCCCGCCCGCAGCCCCTCCACCTCCATCTGCGTCAGCGAAGAGCTATCCTGCTCCCCAGTCAGCAGCCCCACCGTCAGCCCCGCCCCCGCAGCGCCCAACGGCGTCCACGAGCGCGTGCGCGTGTGGTGCGGCGACGCGCCACCCCTCCAGCTGTTGAGCCGCGTCACCAAGGCCCCACCCAAACCGCCACCACCATGGCCCTTCTTGCTCCCAGACCCCCCCCCACCACCACCATGGGTGCTGCCAGTATTCCCACCACTGCCCTGAAGCGTGCCAGAGCCTCCAGACCCGGCCAGAGCACCCACCAGAGGCCCAGGCGTGTGGGGCTGCTGCTGCCCCTGCAGCGCACTGGCGCTGCTGCTGCTCCCGCTGCTCTGATGCACAAAGTGCTGCTGCTGCTGGGTGTGCTGCGAGTGATTGTGCGAGTGCTGGTGGCTACCACTGCTCAGCCCGCTCGTCGTGTGGTGGTGCAAGAGGTGCGGCAGATCCGCCCCGCTGCTGCTGTTGCCACCCGGCACGTCGTCCAGCAGGCTGGTGCGGCTGGTCGCCACAGCATCGCTGGGCCGTTGGCTGCCATGCCGCTGCTGCGTGTGCTGTGCACGCTGTGCACGCTGAGCCCCCGCCAACCTGTTCCCACCACCGCCGTTACCGTTACCGACGCTGCTATCCTGCTGGTAAGTGTAGTGCGGCTGGCCCATCAGGGACACTGTGGCGAGGTCCGAGTGGCGGTGCAGGGACGGGTCACCGCCGGAAGCAGCAGCGCTGGCATGCGCGGAGTGGGAGGAGGAGGGGTGGGGCTGTGAGCTGCGGTACAGCGGCGACGGGCCAAACGCCGACGCAGCGAAGAGCGCGGCGGCGGTTGAGGCGGCGGCGGGAGGCGTGCTGCCTTGCCTGCGGTGCGAAGCCGCCGACGGGGACGGCGTGCGCGTCACGGCCGTGCTGCTGCTCTGGCCCCCCGTCGTGGCGATGATGGCGGGAAAGGCGGGCAGGGCCACGGACGAGGAAGACAGCTGCTGCTCGTGCGACGGCCGGCCCAACGCCATGGCTCCCAGCAGCGGTTGCCTAGGGTTTTCCAGGCCGCCTGGCGAGGGCTTGGCGGCTGCGGCGGCGGTTTCTGCGCCGCCAGCTGCCGGGCGGGCGGGGGAAGCGAGGGCCGAGAGCGACGCGTTGTTTGATCCGCCGCCGCCGCCGCCGACATGCGGCGTGCTGTCCCGTGCTAGGAGGCCATTGGAGGGCGGCATGGACAGCGACGGGGACGACGTTGCCGCCGCACCTGCAGCCACCTCACCGTGCACTCCCGCCGCATGGTGGCTGGCTCCCAAGGTGAAGGAGCCGCTCCCCGCCCCCAGCGCCAGCGCGGCGTTGCTCTGCGTGCGGCTGTGCCCAGCGCTGCCCCCCATCCCAGCGTGCACAGCACGGCTACCCTGGCTGCCGCTGCCCCCGCTCAGGCGCAGGCTCAGCTCCTGCGCCAGGCTGGCCTCGGGACTGAACAACGGGTTGACCGACTCGAGCACATCACCCTCCCCACCACCTGCCGCGCCGCCACCGCCACCGCTACGCAGCTGCTGCTGGGAGCGCGCGTCGGCGCCATCGCCGCCCGCCCGAGAAGGCGACATGGCTGCTGCTGCGACGGCCGCGGCCGCAGCCAGCGCGGAGAGGTCCTGGCTGCCGCGCGACGGCGTCGCGCGGTGCTGCTGCGGGCGGGCGGCGGCGTCGCTTCCCGTGGAGAACGGCGAGGAAGGAGCAGCGTTGAGCTGCTGCTGCTGCTGGGGCGGGACAGACTGGGAGGCGGCGGTGGGGACGGTGGCGGTGGTGGCGGTGGCGGGGGAAGGGGAGGGTGCGCCGACGGAGGGCGGCAGCGGCTGCAGGTGGGCGGGTGGGTACTTTGGTGTTTGTGCGGCGCTGTTGCTGGCTCCGTTGGTGCCGTTGAGCATCATTGCGCCTGGGCTGGGCAGGGCGGAGGAGGAGCCAAAGCCGTCCACGTTCTGCAGGCAGGGGGGGAAGGTCAGTCAGTAGGCACGAGCGGCATAAGGTGTGGAACATTTGGTTTTTTGGGGAGGCTGCCGAACCTGCCCACCAGCCTTCCGAGTGTAGATAGGAAAACAGTGAGGAGGAGTGTGCTGCACGACCTCTACATCTGGCAGCGCGCTACCGGCTTAAAGCGTGCATCTGGCAGCGTGCAAGCACGTTTTGGCGCCATGTAGGTACCCCATGCTGTACCTGCAGGTAGCGAAGGCGTTGCGAGGTGCGCATGCTGCTGCCATTGGCGCTGCCCAGGTTGCCCCACCGCTGGGACATGGCCTCGGGCACCAGCACCTGCACCGACACACACACCAAGTGTTGATCAGCGCTGGCATCCTGGTATCTCATTATCAACAACCCAAACTAAACTACCTAAACTACCACGAGAGCCTTCGTTGTGCCTGTGACCCTGCACTTCCCTCACGCTGACGCTACGTGGCGCAGGCATCACGCACAAGCGGCTTCGTTCGCCGCAGGCAGACCAAAGCCCCTCCCCCCGCCCAAAGCACCCACCTGGATGATGGGCCCCCTGCCACTCGCCCCTCCGCCACCACCCCCGCCTCCCGCCAGCGCCGCACTGCTGCTCATGTGCTGCTGCTGAGGCGCCCCCAGCAGGCCGCTCCTCGAGCTCGTCGACATGGCCTCCAGGTTCCTATTCGCCCCTGCTGCCGCTCCCAAGCCTCCCTTGCCGCCATCAGGCGGGCTGGACGACCCCCGCAAGCTGGTTGTGGAAGGCGAGGGGCGCAGCGTCGGCGCGTTGCCGCCGCCCGGCTGAGGCGACATCAGCCCGCTGACGTTGTTGCCCCCGCCGCCGCCACCGCCCGACTGACGCGTGTCTGCTGCGGCGGCGTGCTGCTTTTGCTGCTGCTCGACGCGGCGTTGGTAGAAGTGCCGCGCGGCCACCTCCTGGATGACCGCCTCCTCCTGTGGTGATGCAGTGCACAGAGGCAAGGCACGGAGCGATGCACACAATAAGCTGAGCTGCAAGCGCCAACAGAACGTCTGGTGCTTGGAGCGTCCTGTTTGCTGCGTGGGATGGATGGGCTGTGTGGACCCTTACACGCCCTTCCGCACGCCGGTAGGCCCAATGGCTGCTGAAGGCGCCCAAACAGATGCAAGTCCAGCTGTCCACGCCTGCCCCTCGCTCACCTGCTCTCCAGGAATGTACAAGGTCCATCCCGCGGCGCCGTCCGTCCGCCCAGGCTGCAGAGTGAACCCACTGTTGCCGTTGCCCTGCTGCTGCTGCTGCTGCCGTGCCTGCTGCTCCCGCTGCTGCTGCTCGGCAGCCGGCCACTGGCTGGCGGGCGCGTCGCTGTTGGTGGCCATCATGACGCGTTGGGCCTCCGTCTGCGTGCGCGAGAGCATGTATGGGTCACGAGGCAAGCACAGTAGCGTGAGCGAGCGCCGTAGGGAAGGCCAGGCCAAAGGGGGTGCGTGTGTGAGGGAATGCTGGACAGTGCTGCGCGTATAAACCTTGCGTGCGTTTGTGCTCTCCAATGGCTACTGTATGTGCTCCGAGGGTGCCCTTCCTGCGGGGCGTTTGAATTGCGGCGAGCGCGGCTGCAGCGCCAGGTGGTGAGCTCGGCACGCGCCCCCGCGCCCCGCTAGCAAGCAAGCAGTTCGACTGGGGCTGCTGCTGCCACCCCACGCTCGTGGGGTGCTACAGCCGCTGGGTGGTAAACGGGCCATGGGATGATTCCGGCACGTGCTATTAGCGCACGCCAGGTGCGGGGCGCACTCACCAGGAGCTCCTGCGTGGGCAGCTCCTTGGCCGCCTGCTTGCGCAGCGTGGCGCGGAGCCAGTAGGCCAGCAGCAGCAGGAAGTGCACGACCAGGAAGATGGCTCCGAGCGCCACGAAGGGCACGGCGTCCTGGACCCCCTCGTGCAGCAGGAAGGCCGCCAGTCCCAGCACCGGCAGCCAAAGCACCGCCAGCAGCGCGTTGTGAGACCACCAGCTCTGGCAGCACGACACGGGGCCCAGGATCAGCGCCAGCTCCAATACGCCTGCGCGTGCACGGGCAGCGTCGGGTGGTGTCGGTGACTCAACCCCACAGCCTCTAGAGTTTCTGAGCTGCGCTATGGATGCTATGGCCGCTGTAAGCGCGGCTTGAGCGTGCTTACAGGACGGTGCGTGGGATGCTGGCTTGCCAGACGCAATCGAGCGCTCCTCACCCGTCAGGACGAAGACGAAGCTGCAGGCCGCGCAGACCGAGCCCGCAACCAGCAGCGCCACGCGCATGGCGTCCAGCACGCTGCCGGCGACCATTTCTCCGCTGTCCTCTCGGCGCTGGGTGGCACTCGCCGGTCACGCCCTCCAACGCTCCTTCGCCTCAAGGCTGCAGAAGCTGTGCTAGCTATGCAGCGCCGCAATCCACTGGTGCTGGTGCTGTGGTGTGCTGCTGCTCGGCGCTGGTGTCGGGCTCGCTGCAAGCGCTCGCGGAAGAGGAGCCCCTCCGAAGCGTCAGCTACGAGCCTGCAGCCCCTTACTGTGTTCAGGCTCAGGGAATTCCATTGTTGGGTGCGTGTTGGAGAGCTTCTGGCGCGTGGCCTGCGAGTCCCTCACTCTTCTGCCCAGCACGCAAAAGCAGAGGCAAGGGGCGTGTCACGAGCTGCATATGATTGCAGGACCATGCACGACCGGCTCCAGCCTCAGGCAGGGGGCCGGCCGCGCTCTCACTTTTTTTCAATGCCGCGCTCGGCGGCTACGTAAGCAGATAAGCGCGCCACACACACTTGCACTGACACAGTTATCATCACGCTGACCTCAGCGCCCCTGCCCCTTGACCTTTCCAGAGTAGGCGAGCGTACGCCCCTCCCGGAGCGACGCCACCACGGCGTCGTAGCGGGCCTTGTACTGAGGCAAGGGGTTGCTGTCGTCGTCGTAGCCGTCCGCCTCACAGTCCCACCCACACCTGCATGTGTGATCATGACCAAGGCCGCCGCTGGCTGTGAGCAACCCGTGCTGCACCCGCACCAGTTGGGCAGGCATGGTGATCGTGAGCAGCCCAATCTCCTGCCAAGCTGAGCTCCGAGGCGAGCCCAACAAAGACCCTCACCTCATGCACTTGGCGTCCCAGTCCTCGCCCTGCCACCAGGGGCAGCCGCACCGCAGGCACGGCATGCGCGGCCAAAAGATGCCCTTGCCACGCCCCGGGAACACCTGGGCAGGGCAGGACAGTCAATACAGGGCAGCATCAGCCGGGATCAGCAGGTCCGCCAAACAGTCGCGCAACCGGAGTACAATGCAACCGAAAAGCGAAATGCACGTCAATGTTGCGGCCATCAGCCGTCCAGCCCAACGAGCACAGCAGCGCCGCCACCACCATCACACAACTCACCCTGGTGGCTCCTGGGCGCGCGTACTTGCCCTGTGGTGGGTCCCACACACCACCCGCACCCTCCCCTGCTCCCTGCAGGCCGTTTGCCGCCGCCACCACCCCTACCCCAGCACCCGCCGCGCCACTCCCAGGCGCTGCTGCTGCTGCTGGAGGTGTGGCGTGAAGGGAGGGCAAAGAGGAGGAGGAGGGCCCGGCTGCTGAAGCAACGGCGTCCTCCTCCCCCCCAGAGGCACCGTTGCCTGGGGCGGGGCACGTGTCCACACCAGGCAACAGGTTGCCTAGCGTGGCGCGCAGGGCGTCGGTTGAGCAGGCGGGGCCGCCCTTGAGCACCTTGGCAATGCGCACGCCCTGCATGTGGAGAGGGCTTACGCGTGCATGGTGGATAGGGTTTACGCCTTGCCAGGAGGCCCCCACCACGCAATGTGGTTTAGCCCGGAGCCAAGTCTGCCACGTCCCAACTACCCAACTACGCATGCTAACCTTAACCCTAGCCCTAGCCCTAACCCTCATGAACCCGCACCTCGTAAATGTGCACCGTGGGCGTGGTTGCCACCTTGAGCGCCCCGGCCAGACCGGCGTTGGCCGCAGACGCGCCCACGTCCGCCACCGCAAGCACGAGGGCTTGGCGCGCCCATGGCTCGGAGGCCAGGGCTTGCACGTGCAGCTGCGCCTCGTGGTCTGTTTAGGCAAGGGCAGGGAAGGGACAGCGGTGACGCAAGGGTGAGTCATGAGGAGGTGAGGTGGGGCCATAAGGAGGTGAGGCGGGGCAATAAGGCGGTGAGGCGGGGCGATGAGGAGGTGAGGCGGGAGGGCAGGGCCACCACCGTCACCACCACCACATGGCGTCAAAGGGCCTAACGAACTGCACAGCTGTTGCGAGGCTGCTCACCTAGTTGCTTTGCTAGCTCACCTAGTTAGCTCACCACATGGTAGGTAGCTCACCTGCGGCGGCGGACGTGCCGCTTGCCGACGACACCCACAGCACCACCAGCAGCTTTGCCGGCTCAGCCTGCTGAGCCACACCCAGCACCTTTTTGAGGTCAGGCGCGCCTTTCTTCACCAAGTGACGCGGCGCCTTCCCTGCCGGCGTTGCCGCTGCTGCTGCTGGAGTCAAGCCAGGCTGCTGCTGCTGCTGCTGCTGCTGCTGCTGCTGCTGCTGCTGCTGCTGCTGAAGCGACCCGACGCCCTGTGCGGAGGGAGTGGAAACGGCGGCAACGGAAGCGGCTGGCTGCGTGCGCGAGCGCTGCTGCGAGGCCTGAGCTGCGGCGGTGGCGGTGGAGGCGGAGGCGAAGGTGGTGGAGGCGGGGAACGAGGTGCATAGCTCTTCGAGGTGCTGCTGCAGCTGCGCGGCCGCGTCCTTGTCGGCGCACATGGCGTGCACGTTGTGGAGGTCCGGCGCGTGGTGCAGCGTGACGAGCGGCCACTTGTGGCCCGAGCGCAGCCCGGGGCGAGTGCTGTCGCGGCGCGCGACCGGCTTCGCGAGGACCTGCGAACTCGGCGTTGCGAGGCTTCTGCTCCTGATCCTGGCACAACGGAGCACGCGACCCGCAGGCTGCGGCAGCAGCGCCTTCGGGTCTTACCTTTTCCCAGGCGAGCGCGCTGTTGGCCTGGGAGGACTCCACGTCCAGGTGCGCGAAGAGGAACCCGGGGTACCGACGCGCCAGTCCGCCCATCTGCTCGCGCAGCGCCACGCTGCCCGTCGCCCACGGAGCGAACCTGCGGGGAGGCGCAACCAACACGCCACGAGACCAACACCGCTTAACTTTGCTGTGCGTGTGTGGGCGGGAAAGGGGGTGGGTACGGAGAGCGACACCGATCGGCGGCGCTACCAGCAACACCTCACCGCAACGCCCCCGCGAGGGTCACAGCAACTGCAAACCAGTCCGAAGCGTCGCAACGCATCCCGCGCCGCGCCCAACGCGCTCACCAGTGCACGACCAGGATCGAGGCGTCCTCCAGGCGGTCCATCACTTGCTGCAGCTCCGCCGCGCCGTCCGCCACCTCCAGCACCTCGCCGGGAACCCAAACAGGCCCCTCGCCCTCCTCCTCCTCCTCCTCCTCCTCGTCCACCTCTTCGTCTTCGTCGACAGCGTCGAGCAGACCTTCCTCCTCGTCCTCCTCGTCCTCGCCATCCTCTCCCAAATCATCCGCATCCATCAGGTCCTGCGCACACGCAATGGGAAACAGCCATCAAGTCCATCAGACAGCGGAGCCAGCAGATGGTGCCATGCCGGAGGCCTGCCAAGGCAAGGGGTCATCTGACATGACCCCATGAGGTCCCAACAGGTGCATCCACCACACACACCAGTCTTTGGCTCGCATGCCTGAGTGCTGCAAGACATCTGATACGCCCGGTAGTTGGGCTCCGGCCCCGCCGAGGTGCCCAAACAGATGCAACATCGACACACACA
>QAXK01005827.1:0-11214 GCA_004335735.1 Chlorella sp. KRBP
GTGGCGATACTGTCAGCATGTCCGTTTTGTGAAGCTGGCGGCGTCTGGAATGGGTAGGCGTTGCTTGTATGAGCTTCTGCGACAGGTGTAACATGAATGAATGAATGAATGCAGGACATCATGCAAGAGAAAAGTGCCTGTACAGGGTGCTGATGATGCGGGCCATGCGCACTGTGCATGTGGTTTTGTTCAGGCCAAGCACAGTGTGCAAGGAACTGGAGTAAGTTGACACAAGTTGCAGTCGATGTTGTATAATTGATTTGTAGCCAGTTAGTTCGCCTCCGAGCATTGCTGAGCCAGCAAGCAGCATTGCCACCCGGTGGGCCAAGTTTCATGTGGGGCCTCAAGCACCCTTGGGCCCTCTCCCAGTGTGCAGGAGTCCACCATCATTCAGCATCAGGGGCATCATTGAGTTGGATTTTTGGGGTTGTGCTCTTGATAGGGTGCTTAGTACAGGATTCAGCAGACATGTCAGGTACTCAGCTCACTGTGTCACACTGTGGCCACACATTGGGCTCGTCTCTTTGCAGATGCTGTTGTCATGAGAACGGTGTCAGGGCCGCATGGCTACCATGCTTGTAGCTGTTGTGCAGTGCAACACAGGGTGTCAAGATCTTCAGAGGGAAGTTGTTGTGAGTCATGTGTGTGTCTCCTCAGCATTGGCCCTGGAATGCACAGTGCCCTGGCTTTTCAGCCTCATGCCGCATCGAGTTGATGTCACAAGGTGGAAAGAGACACACTGGTCACCCACAGCGTTGACAGGCAGCCACCATGACGCATTGGAGGGCATCTGCACTCGACAACATGGCGCATGCGAATTCAACACACTGATAAAAAGCATGTGGGCTCGGACCCAGATGGCAGCATGCACTGCACTGTACCGGCAGTATACCAAATGCCTGGCAACCTCAACAGCCAGTAAACTGTCAGTCACTGCTGCAAAAGACAGCCTCTTGCCCAGCTGCACATGCAGCAAGGCACGTGCAGCAATGAGAAGCTTGCAACAACCCTTCAAACCCTACTCAGGCAGTCCAAATTCATGCCGTGCCTAGGCTTGAGCCAAAGCTGTGCAGCCTGCTGTTCAACAGAGTGCACAAGCAGCCGCCGTTGCCAAACACGAACCGTTCCACCTCCCACGTGGACACCGGCAGCAGTAGGTTTGACACATGCAGTAGTAGGACATACTACACCACTCAATGGGTGCTGGGTCCTGGTGCCAGCCAGCCATCCCCTGGTGAACAGCACCCCTGAAGACCAATCCGAGCACAAGTGCGCATGCGTTGCATCAAACAGCATTTTGGTGTGTGTGACAACATCAACACAAACACCGTGAACACCACCTGGCAAACAAAGAAAGCAGTCACTGTTTATTGGCGGACTGCGCACCACAAACACACCAAGGCGCAGTGCTGCTCCAACACAGCCACACAGCTGCAGCAAACCTGTCAAAAGCGCAGCTTGTGCTGCCTGAAAGCTTCAACTACAGTGCGCATGTCAACAGTCAACTGAAGGTCCGTCAGATACGGCATACCGGACAGGAACCTGCGCCGCTCAGCAGCTGACACCTTGCAGGCCCCCTTGTCAAGCCAGAACCTCGACAACTTTGCAAGTGGCGCCAACAGGTGCAGGGTGTCGTCTGTAAGCTCAGGTGTGCCTTGCAGTACAGTCAGGGACTCCAAGCCAGTGAGCTGTGCGACGGCATGCCACAATAGGGGGCTGCTGAGGCCACAACACTGCAGCTCAAGATGCTGCAGGCCGGTCAACCTACAGGCCAAGCTCACTGCTGCTAGGTCTCCAAGTGCTGTGCAGTGCAGCTCCAACACTGTCAGGCCGGTCAGGCATGTGAGGTGCATGGCGTCATCTGGCTGGACATCCAAGCCTTTGATGCGCAGTTCCTGCAAGCGATGAAGCTTCTGCAGGTATGGGCGCAGCTGCACGCCCTCCAGCGACTTTGAGGGGTGACCCAACACGGAACAACCATGTGCAGGAGCTGCCTCCGACAGTATCAGATGGCGCAGCTGCGTGGCAGCAGCCATGGAACTGAGGCACTGGTGCAGGTCTTCAGCTGTCCACACTCCCTTGAGCCCCTCTACTGTCAGGGCGTGTAAACTGGCCAAGTGCGGAAGCCGCTGCCAGACTCGTGAGCTGGTGCCGACAACATGCACACAAAGCTCCTGAAAAGCCTTTGCACCAATGAAGTAATTTGCTCCTGGGCCCAAAGTAAGGGCTGTGAGCGAAGGCGGCAGCACAGAGCCTGGTGGCACGGTGGCCGGGTGCGCAACATGCAGAGTATGCAAGCTGGTAAGGTGCTCGAGTCTGGCGATGTCAACTTGCGCAGCGTCAGCCGCAGCCGGTGGTTCGCCACGCACATGCAACAGCCGCAACGAGGGCGGCATGAGCTGGTACTGCCCTGGGGTCAGGTAGATTGAGTCCAGGATGAGTTCAGACAGCTGAGGGAGGCGGCCAAGGGCTCGTACAAAGCTGTCATGAAGGACTCCTGGGGTGGCTGGATTGTCAGCATCTGTTGACCTGCTGCTTGAAAGGCTCAGGGTGTGAAGGCCTGTGAGCCTCGCCAGGGAGTCAGACCAGGAAGCTGTCACTGGCACACTGCTCTCACTCAAAACCAACCCTGTCAGCCTTGAGGAGGCTGCCAAGGCGCCAAGCAGGGGTGCAGTGACAGTCACACTGCTCCAAATATGGCTCAACTGCAAGGCTGCTGATGCAGCGTGCTCCTGCTGCTGCAGCTGTGACACCAGTGGCTGAGGTGCTGACAGCCTTGTGTGGCCAGCAGCAGCACAGTGGGAAGCTCCAAGCGCCAGGAGTGGGGCTGCTACTGCACTTTGCAGCGCAAACACTAGCAGCTGCTGACCGGCTCCTATATCATCCGGATCTGCATCCTCTCCAGGCAAAAAAAGTCAACCTTGACACCAGGCTGGCGTGCTTGACATACCATGCTGCAAATCCTGCCAAGCGTTTGAGGCCTCCCCATTCATCAGGGCGAACTACCACGTGCATGTGCCCCAATGACTGCTGCACAGCTGTCCTGCAGGCTGAACTCAGCACCAGCAGGTTGCAGATGTCTTGGTTGTGATGGCGGTCGCTGCCTGTAGGTTTGCCACTTAGGTCAGGGCAGTGCTGCACAACCAGCTGTAGGACTGCCGCAACCTAGGGCAGAGTTGAAGAACACAAAGATGATTAGTTGGTTGAAACAAGTCGACCCGCACATGCCATTGTCTCGAGTGTAAGCCCTGAAGCAGAGGAACCTAGTTTTGGTTGGTTGTTGCAGATGGCCCAGCATCAGACCAAAGGTCTGACACCGACGCAGTGTTGATGCCAGACAATAGATACACTCATAGATGACATAACAAACTATGTGATGCGCGCTTGGTGCTGCTGTGCCAATGCCTGTCCCAATCTGCGAACCTTTTCGCTGCTGTGGTCAGCCTGGTGGTCAGTGACCTGCTTGCCTGATTCTGCATGATGTCTGAAGGTGCGTGGTTTGGGAGCAGTGATACTGACGTTGTCAACCGGCACTGTGGATGTTAAGCGTGCTCGTTGCCTGCTCTGATGGTGGCCTGCTGCTGATCGAGCAGGTGGCAGTGCTGCAATCGTGTCCACGTGCTGTGAAGCGATTTAGTCACTCAAATTAAGCGGTGTTTGCCTTTGCCGATACCCGTACGTCTGACTCCCTCAAATCCGACGCCTTTCGTGATCAGATCACGGTGATCTGCTGCTGTTGCCACTGCGTGACTCGTGTAACCAGCTTGAGTGTTTCAAACATTGGAAGGGGGGCCTCAGCTGGACTTCTTGCTGAAGATTCCACTGCAATATGTACTAAAAAACGCATGCTCATATCAAGCAACAACACACACTGCCGTTGGGCATGTCAAGACCCGACGCAATCCACCACCTCTGGGGTGGACCCACTGGGAAGTTCCCAGTGGGAACCATTGAAGCCGCTGCCTAGACCTTGTGAGGGGAGGTGTCCTGCGTCCCGTCCCCAAAACCCATGTTCCAGAACCCCTGGGGCGTGGAGGGCGGCTTCCACCTCGCCCTGTGCCTGCCATTCTGCTGCAGGAACTGCGGCCCAAACAGCTGCTGCTGCTGCTGCTGCTGCTGCTGCTGCAAGGAAACTGCCCCCCGGAGCCCAGCCCCACAACCACCACCAATAGCAGTGCCACCTCCTGCCCCTGCTGCTGCGGCAGCTGCTGCACTGCCAACAGCTACACCAGCTGCAGCTGCAGCAGCAGAGGCACTGGCAGCGTGACCACACATCGGCAGCGCCAGCTCCCCTCCCCCCTCAACACCCCATGACGTCAGGGCTGCATAGAAGTCCTTGCACTGCTGGCACTCATAGGCTGGCAGCTGCTCACGGACAGCCTTTTTGCGCACGACCTCTGTGTACTTATACCCTGGCCCATCACCACCCCCCTGAACCCTGGCCACTGCTGCTGTTGAACCCTGATCCTGCTGCTGCTGGGGCTCCTTCTCAATCACCTGACCCCCTGCTGCTGCTGGTTGTACTGCGGCTACCTTGATCGACGCTGGTCGTGCCCCAGAGACAGCAGCAGCAGCGGCAGCGGCTGCGCCAGCAGGCCGAGCAGAAGGTGCTGGAACATGCGTACCAGACCCTCCTGCTGCTGCCACTGCTTCTGCTGGCTGCAAAGGAGGGTGTGGCTTCAGCCTGTCACCCTGAAGCAGTGACTGCTGCTGCTGCTGCTGTGGCCTGCTGGCTGGCACTGGCTCAGCCCCCAGGTCAAAGGGGTCGTCCGTTTGATCCGACTTGCGCTGTTTACAGTTCAAGTGGTTCCATGACGACTGCTGCTGCTGCTGCTGCTGCCCAGGCAGCTTCACTCCAGCGACAACACAGCCGGTAGAGCCCTGATCAGCCTGTACTGCCTGCTGCTGCTGCTGCCCGCCTGTACTGCGTGCCGCAGCACTGCTGCCGCCACCCTTGGACCCATTGCTGCGGCGACCGCCGTCTTTGTCAGCACCATTGCTGCCGCTGTCTCTCTTGGCAGCAGCAAACAGCCGCCCACGTGCCTTGCTGGCAGCAGTGGCCTCACTGCTGCCGCAGCCCCCACCACCTGCTGCTGCTGCTGCTGCTGCTGTGCCTTGCTTGAGGCCATGACCTGCGGTTTGCTTGCTGCGCCATGCTGGGCTGCTGCGCTTTGCTGCTGCAGCAACAGCGACAGCGCCAGCCACAGCAGCGGCAGCAGCAGCAGCACGGGCAGAGCTGCCTGTGTGGCCACCTGTGGGGGAGCTGCCAGGAGTTGCTGCTGCTGCAGCAGCAATCACTGGACTGTGTTGGTGCTTGGTCAAGCGCCTGGGTGACTGCTGCTTCTGCAGAGGAGAGACTGAGGGCTGCTGCTTGCGTGTGTCACCATGCGCAGTATCACACACCACCCCGCCGCCGGCAGCACCACCTGCTGACTGCTGCTGCTGCTGGTCTGCTTTGTGTTTACGCTTCCTGTGCTTGCCCTGCTGCAGCCTAGGCTGCTGTGCTGACTGGATCTCTGGGGAGCTCATGGCCTGGTCACTGCTGCCGGCTGCAATGCCAGCCCTGCCTGACAGGGGGCTGTCCTGCAGCTGTGTGACATCACTCTGCTGCTGCTGCTGCTGCTGCTGCAAGGATACTACCTTTTGCTGCTGCAAGGATACTGCCTTCTGCTGCTGGAAGCCTACAGGCTGCTGCAAAGACATGGCCCGCTGCTGAGGAGCCAGCACAGGCTGTTGCGCCAGCCGATCTGTGCTGCCGTCCTGCTGCTGCCACCGCTGCCACTCCTGCACCTCCTCCCCAAGCTGCTGCTGCTGCTGGCACTGCCTGTTGAGCTGCGATGGCTCCTGTGTCTGTAGGTCAGGACAGTCGTCTGGTGCCCAAGCTGCAGCTGCCGCTGCTGCTGTGGGTGATGCTGGAGGGGTGTCTGTGGCTTCCTCAGTCACATCAGCTGGGTCTGCTGTGTCAGCACCACCACCAGCAGCAGCACCACCAGCAGCAACAACTACAGCAGCAGCAGCAGCAGCAAGGTGCTCTGGCCTGTGCCGTTTGCATGGGGGACCCTCAGCTGGGACCCCACCAGCACCCGCAACAGCAGCAGCAGCATTGCCAGCAGCACAATCGACAGCAGATGGTGCTGTTTCCATGGGCACCACCCCTGCGGCTGCTGCAGGGGGTGAGGGTGAGTAGGCCAGTGTGGACCTGTGGCTGTCAGCAGGCGCCCTGGAGTCGCCCCTGTGAGCGGCCCTCTGCAGCCGCGCAGCTGCATCTGCTGCTGTGTAACCTTGCTGGACGGCTGCTGCTTGCCCAGCTGTAGCAGAAGCCCCCTTGCCGTTGCGAGGTGCTTCAACTGCCTGGTCTGCTTGCTGCTGCTGCTGCTGTTGCTGCTGCTGCTGCACACCCTGCACAACGTGTTGAGGACTGGTGAGGTCATTCGCTCCTGCTGCCTGCCCCTCTGCTGCTGCTGCTTGCCCTTCTGCTGCAGTGGGCTTGGGCAGGTACCCGAGCTTCCTGAGGATCTTGGCCATCTGATCAGCCTTCAGCTTGTAAGCCTGTGCCTTGGCCTTGTAATACTCCTTGCTGCGCCTGCCATCCTCCTGCTGCTGCTGCTGCTGCTGCTGCTGCTGCTGTGCTGGCGTCTGTGTCCGCTGCTGTTGTGTGAGTTGCTGAGACAGCTGCTGCAGCTGTTGTTGCTGCTGCAGCAGCTGCCGGGAGAGCTGTGCCACTTGTTCCTGTGACTGCTGCAGCTGCTGCTGTGTCTGTTGCTGCTGCGCATGTATCTGGGACTGCTGCTGCTGCTGCTGTTGTTGTGAGGTGCGTTGCGAGCTGAGCTCTGCCAGCTGCATTGTCAGTGACACGATGTGACTCTTGGCCACTTGCAGCTGCTGCTCCAGGCCTGCTGCCTTCACTTCTAGCAGTGTGTTGACGTCAGTGAGGCGGGAAACCTGCTGCTGTAAGCCTGACAGCTCCTGCTGCTGCTGGCACTGCACTTTCTCTGACTTAAGCAGAGCACCACCACCAGAATCCGCAGCAGCAGACCCATCCCCATCCCCAGCATGTGCATGGGTGCCACGCTGTGCGACCCCGGACTGCAGCTGCTGATATTTCAGCAGGTGCGTTTGTGCATGCTGCAGCAGCTGCTGCAGTTGGTCCCGCTCTGCATGCGCTCCCTGCAGCTGCTGCTGCAAGGCAGATATGTGTGCCTGCAGGTCTGCTGTTGCGGCATGCTGCCGGGCTGCTTCAACCACTCTGGCCTGTGAATTGCTGATGACGTGCTGAGCTTCCGCGAGCTGCTGCTGTAGCTGCGACATCTTGGCATTGTCGTGTTCATGGGCTGCCCTTTCTGCTTCGAGGTTGCTGCGCAGGGCTTGCAGCTGGAGTTTGAGGGCGTCGCAGCTCTGCTGACATGTGTGCAGCTGACCCTGCAGTGCTGATGCTTCGGCTGCGTTGTGTTTGCACTCTGACTGACACGTTTCCAGGGTGCCCCGCGCGAGCTGCAGCTCCTGCTGCAGAGCAGCACGCTGCTGTGCTCTACACCACGACAGCAGAAACAGAGAGGCAGCAAATGGACAGCAGTCACGAGCCTGTGCAAGAGCGGCTTTTACAGTTAACTTCACATTACAAATTGATCACTGTTCTCACCCAGATTGCCAAGCCTCCAGGGCAGCTTGCAGGTGCTGCTGCACCAGCCCGTCTGCTTCTTGCATGCTCTGTGTGCTGTGCTCAAGTGCACACCCTGAACCCACGTATTGCAGTTCAGCTGATCAGTTACTGATAAATGTCGATCACTAGAAGCCATTACGACGCTCTCAATCGCGTCATGCTGTCGAGGCTGCCTTGTCGTTCAAAAAGCAGTTTGGATCGACTTGAAGTCTTGAACAGCTGCTAGCTTTCAATACTGTTACACAGCGACATGATACACATATACATGTACAGGGACACGGACAAGGTCAGGACCGCGACAGCACCAGTCATGGGAGCTATCACTCATCCTTAGTCATTGGCAGCTGGCAGTGACTGCCACCGCTGTCAGGTTGATGCTGCTCGTCTTCTCCTTGCCAGACCCCTGAAGTTGAGGCTGCTGAACAGAGGTGCTGCCTGTGACTTTGCTGCTGTTGCTGCTGCTGTTGCTGCTGCTGTTGCTAGTATTTGCTGCACAGCTGCTGGTGGTTGTGCCCTCTTCCTGCAGCACCCCTGGTGGCAGTAAGCTCCTGACAGCGGTCTCCAACTCGAACAGCTCCACATCCTCCACACCCATCTGCAGGCACAAGAGTCAATGCATGCATCAGCAGCAAGCACGGTAGCAATGCCCAATGATCAGTCGTATGAAATGAATCAGCAGCAAGCACATTAGCAATGCCCTTTGATCAGCCGCATGATCGACCAGGAGCAGGCAGACAAGCAGCAGTTCCAACAGAGCGTACTGCTATACGACTGACCCTGCAACATTGAGCTCTTGAATGCCTGGGAGCCTCAGCCGGGTCTAAGCTAAAACAACATGGCATGGTCCACCCTCCTGCGCGACCCTGCTGCTGTTGTAGCTGCTGCTTACCTCCCGCATGGCATCTGCCAGCCTGAAGACGTATTCATAATTTGGACCCGACGGCCCAACTGCTGCTGCCGCCTGCCGGGCAATGTCCTGCAGGGGCGCTGGGCCCAACCAGTTCACATTCTGGGGGCCGTCTGTTGCAATGTACACCAGGGCCCCCTGGACTGCCGGTACTGCGCTGCTGCTGCTGTGCGTGTAGACGTCCGCGCCCACCCGCTGGTCGTACTGCTTTTCCCGCCACTCAAGGTACTGCAGGGTCTGCTGCTGCTGCTCGATGCTGCCAGCCAGCCTGTAGGCCGTACCCCACTGCAGGGCCAGCACACACACGCAGGGATGCAGCAGACACATGCTTGGCCCTTGGTTGAACATCCGGCACACAGATAGGCAGGGGCCTGACACACAGCCATCAACAGCCAGCCACACATCCACATGAAAGAGGCACGCTCGGGCTTTGTGTGTGCTGCTTTTGCGGTAAGATGCAAAAGATGGCATCGCCCTGCACAATACATGCTGCTGGTGGTGGTGCTTGCCACTTGAGGCTGCCATTGTGCCGCTGCTGCTGCTGCCCCTGCTGCTGCTCCTCCTCCTCCATTGCCTCTGCCAGCACAATCAGGTGTGCCAGGGCTGCTGGCAGGGCTGCCAGCACTGACTTTGCTGGCAGCACACACATCAGCTGCACAGGTACAGGATGGCACAGACATGCAGAATGCCAGCAACAAGAAGATGTGTGCTTGAGTGTCCTTGACATCAGATGGCATCATGGCGCCGATGGTCAAACACCTGACACATGCCATGCACATGCGGGCCCATGTGCACACGTGACCCCAGGCTCCACAGGGTTGCACCCATGCTACATGCGCAACTGTCAGGGCCAGCCCTCACAGACCCCACATATCACGCATCTCACACTATCTCACATATCACACATATCGCGTACCTGCAGCAGTGGCCTGACGGGGCCTCCCAGTGGCGCCCACTCATTCAGTGGGCACGTTGCTGGGTCAGGCAGGCTCCTGCTGATGCTGATGGGGCCAACACACACAGCAGTCCTGCGGCTGCTGCCGCCCTTCTGCCCCAGCTTGGCCTTGGCAAGGTCCTGTGTGGCATCAGCACAGCACAGGACGGTGGGCCATGGCAGCACACAGCGTCAGCAGGGCGCAACACAGCACGGCGTAAGTATTTCACAGCACACAGCTGCGCCCACCAGAACGCAGCACAGCATGATGCATAAGGGGCACAGAGGTATGCCACAAGTGCACCCAGCACACCCCTTTTCAATTCAACGCAGCCACATGCTACACTGCGCCAGCTGTAGATGTGTCCCAGCTTCTGGACCCACCTGCATCAGCGGCGCGTAGTGGTGGCTGTAGCTGTACGACCAACTGGCGCCAACAGCGCCTGCAGAGACCGCGCCCTGCTGCTGCTCCTGCTGCTGCTGCTGCCCCCAGTCGAGGGCTGCTGGGCCGCATGCATAGTAGCACAGCACCCAGTTCATGCCCTCCAGGTACTCCCAGGCCACCCGTGACGCCACCTTGTCCACATCACCCTCCAGCTGGGCATACAGCTCCGGGAAGCGCCTCTGCAGGTTGAGCAGAGCAAAGCACAGGCAGCAGCAGCAGCAAACCGTAGCTTGTTTCAAAGTAAAGTTTCGCAGTGGAGCTCCCAGTTGGTTAGCACGCATCACAGGGTGATGGGCACAGGGGTTGTCTCCCATCCCACTGCATGACCTCGCAGCATCTTGCAGCTTTACCACCAAACTCAAACCTGGATTCTAGATGCATGTTGTAGGTTGCAGTCCCGGCCCCAGCTCACCTCATAGTAGCGGTCCCTGTAGCCCGGCAGGTGCATCCCCACAGGGTCCTGGGCCCAAGGGTCTCCCCCCATCAGTCGCTCCTTGACACGCGCAGCCACCCTGTTGTGCAGCTCCTCACACAGCTGGCCAGGAGACATGGATGCCAGGTCCACGGCCGCAGCGCGGTTGGCTGCCAGTGCGCCACTGCAGGCAGGAGTGAGCAGCGCATTTCACATCGCCAGTCTGCACTGCTCCGTTGGCCAAGCATGGGATCTGTGTCATTTGGATTTGTGGAGGCCCTAGTACACGGCATGGGCTCTTGGGAACCAGCTCCTGGCTCAACTGTGTCAAGTCAATGCTGACAGCCGTACCGCGCTCTTGGCAAGGCCTCTCATGATGGGGGCGACAGCTGCAGTACATGCTTCACCATCCCTCAGTCAACAACATGAATGTGTCACCCTACCTGAGCCCAAGCTCCTGTGCCAAATCAGGCCCCAGCTGCTGCAGCAGCGTGTCCAACTTGTCAATGTCAACACCAGGTGGCAGCTCACCCATCGACAGGCCCCCGTCAAAGAGTGAGTAGAAGTCGGCTGTAGCAGCAGCCTGCTTGTCCCGCTCCTGGGCAGCACGGCGCTGGCGGTACTCCTGCAGGCGGTGCAGAGTGGCAGTACAGAGGCGCGAGCGTCACAAAACAGGGTGCTGGGTGCCAGGCGCATGAATATGAGATATTCATGTAGTAACAAAATAGGGGGAAGAGGGATGAAGGTCCAGGATATTGCAAAAAATACACCAGAAGTATTGTGTGTGTGTGTGTGTGTGTGGTGATGTGGGGAGGGAGGTCATTCGGCTTACACACTTCCAAGGTCAGAGCCAAGG
>QAXK01005828.1:0-16895 GCA_004335735.1 Chlorella sp. KRBP
GCGCCACTCGCCTGCATGTAGTTGTCCAACGTGTTGATGAAGCGCTCCATGGTGCTGTTGGTGCCTAGCTTGACCTGCGTGCCCGTGCGCACACCTGCAGCCAGGCCACAGCAGCGTGCAGCGGCGGCACACACAAATGCATCATGGACGGATACGGATGCAAGTTGCCCACCCACACCTAAGTTTCACAGCGGCAGGCTCGATATAGTTGTCCCTGTTGTCTGCTGTTGCTGCGCTTGCTGTTCTGGTCTGCCGTCCGAAGAGTCTACACAGGGTTGGGATCTGGAATTTTCGTAGAAGTTGAGAGCCAGGGCTGTCCGTCGCCGCCCATCGCTCACTGGATTCACCGAACGGGCCAAGGCAGCTGTCGGGCGTTGCCATCCCAGTCCCACCCACAGATGAGTGCCTTGCCCCCCGTCACCGTCACTCACCCACAGGCCTGGGCCAGCTGTCGGGCGTTGCCATGGTGAAGAGCTTGCCCGTCTTCCGGTCCAGCAGGTACATCTGGTCGTCGTGGAAGTGCTCCTCCAGGATCCAGTCTTCGGGGCCTGGGCCTGGCAACACGTTCAGTGTGCAGTGGCAGCAAATGAATTCAGAACAGGGCGACAAGTGGTCGTGCAAGTGCTGCTCAAGGATCCAGATCTCCAGGCCAAGGCCTGCAGGCCACCATGCAGCCCGGGTTAGGGTTTGGGTGAGGGCTGGGTTAGCCCTGTTGTGGGCCCCCGCTTGTCGTCCGCCCACACACACACACATACTGAGCACGCTGCCACCCCTACAACCACCCACCCACTGTTCACTCACCTTGTGAGTTGCCCTCCACCGCGGGGATGAGGTGCTGCTCCGCCAGCGTGGCCATCTTGCGCTCGTAAAAGTTGACCAGCCCCTGCAGCTCGCTGACCTGCAGGCACACACACACACACACACACACACGAGGCGCCCAAACGGATGCAAATATCAACACACACACACACACACGAGGCGTGAACTCTGCTTGGCGAGGCATGCCAGGCGATCTTTTGTGACGGCTGCAGCATCATGACACCTGTCGTGAACGCCACGCAATGATGATGATGATGACACGAGGCGCGCACCACGTGCACGACACCAGGAGCTCTGTCTGACGCATGATGGGACCTGGTGCTGCAGCTGGCATCTGGTGCACGTACACGAACAGCCGCCTCGACTCAAGGCCCTGCCACCAGAATGACATCATGTCATCAGCAGCAGCGGCAACCGCAGCAACAACACCCGCTGCGTGGTGGCCTGGCCTGCGCCCTGAGGGCCTCAACCCTGAACATGCAAGTGGGCACACGAACGCCTGCAACTCCCTGCTAGCCACCGTCCACACTCCCTCGTGCTGACCTGTGCCCTGAGTGCAGCCACTCCAGGGTCCTCCTCCTCCTGGCCCCCAGCTGCACCACGCGGTGGGGCGTAGCCACCTGCAGGGGCAGGGCAGGGAAGCAACACAGGTTGATGGGGCCCGAAGCCCCGTTTGCAAGCTACACACACACACACACACAACACGGCTGGTGCTGGTGGTGCAGCACGTCCCGCTGTGCAACGTGTGAGTGCAGGCACTTGCAGGTGCTCGGATGCTCCGTGTCATGCAGGTGTGGTGGCGGCAACCGCTGCACGCCAGGCGCCAGCAAGTGGCCTCCTCTTCAGCGGCTGCTGTACGCTTACTGCATACAGGTTAGCGTGTCCTGCGCCCCACCCACTCCCCACCCACGCACACCCACGCCTCCAGGGGCACTGTATGCCAAGGCACAGTATGCCAAGGCCCTCAATGCCCAAGGCACTGTATGCCAAGGCACGACAAGGCCCGCTGACCTTGCTGCAGGTCCTGGTGCAGGCGCAGGTTCTCCTCCCTCAGGGCAACCAGCTCCTCCTGCTGGGCGGCAAACCTGCACGTACGGGCCAACGGGGGGCGCAACAGCGCAGCAGCATGGTGGGCAGATGGCATGCAATGCCGTGCGGTTGACCACGCAACGTGCCCCACGAACTGGGGCAGCAGGGCTGCCCTCGCACGCATGCCTGCAGCAGCTCCACCTGTTGATGCCACAGCCTGCTGGTGCTCCCTCCACCTGCACTGTGCTCGCCTGCTGCCAGCTTCCTGCCCACTGCCCCAGCGGCACTGCTGACCGTCTCCCCGCCCCTGAAGTCCTGTCCATGCCAGAGTGAGGCTCTCCTCCTCACCTGCGCCCCGCCTCCTCGCCCCAAAAGTCATCCTCAGGCTTGCGTGTCAGCAGCGTGTTCTTGCGCTCCAGGTCTCCCACCTGCACGGCCAGGTTAAGCAACCAGGGCAGCAAAGGGTGCCGTAAGTCTCTCGCGCCTCAACGCACGCCCCGCCCCCACGTCACCCACCTGCACCACACCAGGTGCGCCGCCCACCCACGCCACACCTCGCTGTGAGTTCAGCCGTCTGCACCCCTTCACGGGCTGGTGGCTGATGCCTGATTAACCCAGTGACCGTCCCTCGGGACGGCTGGCTCATGCTCCTGCTGGTCTGCCCACCCCCACGCACCACCCGTCTGGGCGACTCTTGGCGCTGCACGCGCCCCACCCACCCACCCACGCCCTCACATATGTACCTTGCGGACAATGGACCGTTGGTCCTTGAGAACCACGTCCAGCCGCTTCTTGGTGTCCTCGTAAGCCACACGCACGTCATTGGCTCGCTTCTTCTCCCTGCACTCACACACGCACGCACCGACACCCAGGCAGCACACGCAACCCAGGCGCTGCTTAAACGCTCCCCATTGGCACCCTGACTCCCTGCACCCATGAGCATGCCCACGGTGTGTGTGGGGGAGTGCATGATGCTGCGACGCTGCACGTGTGCTGGGCCCGCCTCTGCACACTGGCGTGCGAGTGGCACACGCACACCGGCAGCCCGGAGACCAACCCCCCTGGTGCTGCCCATGGCTGCGCTGCCTCCCCCACCGCCTCAACACCGCAGCGCTGGTGTGTGGGTGCGGGCGTTGCTGCGGCGCTGCACCACCTGCTGCCACCCCAGCCGCACCTGGCCAGCTTGCTGCTCAGCTCAGCGTTCTCGTCGCGCAGCTTCACCAGCGCCCGCTCCGCGTCCAGCAGCTTCTGCGCCGCGCCGCCGCGCGCCGTGGCGTCCGTCTCCACCAGCGCCCGCTTGGCCGCCTGCTCCGTCCGCGCCAGCTGCGCCGCCAGCCTGCACAACATGGGCATGTTGTGGTGATGTGGTGGTGTTTGGTTTGCTTGGGGCAGGGGCAAGCAAAGGGCGGGACTTTGGACGGGCTGGACGCACTGCTTGGCCTTGAGTTCCAGCGCGAGCTCGCGCTTCTTGGCCTCGCGGTACTCCTCGAGCATGCGGTGGAAGCTCTCATGGTTCACCTGCGAGAGAGCGCCGATTGTGCGCACTCTTCCCACGCCCGCCGAATTCCTGGCACGGCGCATTGGCCCACGCAAGCACGCACACGCACCCTGTCGTTGCCTGCCTGCCAGGCGTAGCGCACGGTGGGCTTGCCCTCTGCGGGCTGGCCGAAGCTCACGACGCTCTCCTCTTCCGCCGTGGTCGCGCGCCGAGTGGGGCGGTCCGGCTTGGTGTCCTGCAGCACCATCCGCTGCTTGTTTATCGCCATTGCACTGGTGTTGCTGTTGGCTCTGGCTCTCAGTGTGCCTCCATTGTTGTTATGGCTGGGTGAGGTGTGTGTGGTGCGCCCACGAGTCGCTGCGCAGAGGCACGCACAGTAGCACGCGCGGTACTACTCCCTGCTCGTGGTGCAGGGCGTGCTTGCTCGAACCGGCGTTACTGCATGACTCCGACCTAAAAGGTGGGAGGACGGAGAAGAAGAGCAAAGCAGCAGCTTCTGCAGCACACCACAGCACCTACACCACCACAGCGCCATGGCGGACGGCACCGACCCCACGCAGGAGGAGCTGAGCGATGTGTCCCTGTGCGCGCAGAAGCTGTGGGACCTTGACGACAACAGGCTGGTGAATGGCGAGGACTACCGCATCAACGTCGGCGTGAGTATCAGTATCCTCCTGGGATGGCGGGATGGCCGCAGATCGAGGATGGCCGGCAAGATGGACTCTCCGGCACCGGCACAGAGATCTACACGGCCTGCAATTGCTCTGCCTTGCCTGCCTTGTTCTGCAATTGCTCTGCAGCTGGGCAAGAAGGCCTACGACACGCAGTCGGACGTGGCGGGTGGCAAGCTGTTCGAGTTCGTCAGCAAGGACGTGTGGGACAGGGAGACATTCCGCTTGCTCTACTTCCTGCGGGACAACTACAGCACCATCACGGGTTCAGGGGAGACTGAGACTGCGCAGGTGCGCGAAGGAAGGATGGTGACGTGGCGTGCGTCCCAACGCGTGACCCTTGGGGCCCCTGGTGCTGCAGCTCCAGCAGCCATTGGCACCCGCACTTGCTGGCACGCAGGAGCGCAAGGAGATCATTGAGTTCCTGGACGCCATGAGCAAGACGCGCCCGATGCGCTACGTGCGAAAGGTGCGCAGGGATTGCAGGGATGGTGACATGCAAGCAGGGGTCATCTACTGCGGCGTGCCATTAAGGATGCAGCCCTTGACGCAATCACCACCACAACACACAAACAGTCCCCTTGTGGCGTCTCACTCATGCGCGTGGTGACCTCTTCACTCGCAGTACCTTGCCGCAAAGGGGCTGGGCCCCTCGGACTCGCGCGAGTTCAAGAGCATGCTCTACCAGATGTGGTGAGCGGCACTTGGGGAGGGGAGGTGCGGTGGGCAGCATGCTCTACCAGATGTGGTGAGGGGGCAGTTGGGGAGGGTAGCAGTCACTGAGTGGGGGCAGGCTCACGAGTGCGGCATGTGAGATAGCATGACGTGCCACACAGCACCGCGGCGGTTTCGGCCAGGGCAGGCGAACTCCATCGCTCCATCACTCCAGCGAGGTGGAGGCTGGCACACCATCAGCCTGCCATTCGCAATGCAATGCCTTTGCGCTCACATGCTGTATGCCTGCCTGGCTGTGTGCCTGCAGGTTCGCCCTATACCGGTGAGCGCTGGAGCCATGGTCGGAAGGGCTGGGCTGGCTGGCCACAGGGGGCACTGCAGGCCACAGGGGGCACTGCAGGCCACAGGGGGCACTGCAGGCCACAGGGGGCACTGCAGGGGCACTGCAGGGCGGGCCACAAGGGAGCGTGCAGGCAACAAACCACGCACAGTGCACGGTCCCTGCACTACCCTGCCGTGCCTACACCACGTGTGTGTGTGCGTGTGTGTGCATGCAGGCGTGAGACACAGAGTGACTCGTGTGGGTTTGAGCACGTGTTTCTGGGCGAGTCGGACAATGGGGAGATCTCGGGCTTCCACAACTGGGTGCAG
Source organism: Chlorella sp. KRBP (assembly GCA_004335735.1). Classification (NCBI taxonomy): domain Eukaryota; kingdom Viridiplantae; phylum Chlorophyta; class Trebouxiophyceae; order Chlorellales; family Chlorellaceae; genus Chlorella; species Chlorella sp. KRBP. The sequence continues at coordinate 5,344 of QAXK01005828.1, forward strand.
TTCTGGGTGGAGGAGTCCAAGGTGCGATGGGCACGACGCTGGCCTCTGTGTGTGTGTGTGGTGTGTGCCACTCGATAGTTGTGTGCGCCACTTGCCTGCTCTGGGCGGCCCGTTGCTGCGCCAAGGCACCAAGGATCAGCAGCAGGCAGGAAAAGATGGTGCACCGACCGGCCCAGGCTACAGGCTCTGTCTCGTGTGTTGTGCGGCCATGCCTGACAACTTGAAGCAAATGACCCATAGCTCAGCAAAGTGTGTGCGTGTGCGTGTCGAGCTTTACATCTGGCGCGGCCATGGCTGGCAAGCAGATGAATGCGTGTGTGCGTGCATGCGTGCTTGCCGCTCCACCTCACCCCACCCCACCCCACCCCACCCCACACACAGGGCGCTTTGGACTACCGTGGGTACATCAAGCCACGCAGCCGTGGTGAGGTGGTGAACGAGGAGGACCGCATCATCAGCTGCCAGTTCGCATGGAAGGGACAGCTCAAGAACGTGACCACGCTCTTCATCGGTACGCCAACATCCTCATGCACGTGCGCACCCCCATTTAGATGTGCTTAGCATCTGGGCACACTGTTGGTGCACCGCCAGGCAGCCGCTGGCTCTGTGGAGTGCAGCTTGAGCGTCCGCGCGTGTTGGCACTGTGCTTGATCTTCAGAGTGTTGGCGCTGTGCTCCCTGCAGGCACGTCCCCAGAGTTTGAGTTCGCCCTCTACTCGCTCTTCTTTCTGGCGGGCAGTGAGCGCAACAACGTGACCGTCGACGGTGAGCGGGGGGGTGGGGCTTGCGTTGCTGCTGTCGTGCGTGCGCCGTTGTCTGCTTGGCAAGGCTCAGCAACTGCTCCCCAGCCATGCATGTGCACATGCTGTGTCGCTAACCTATGCCTGCTTGCGTGACGCTCGGTGTGTGTGCATGTGGTGCAGGGTACGAGTTGTGCATCCGCTGCTACGCCATCAGGTCCAAGTTTGGCGACAAGATCGGCTCTTCTTTCGCTGAGCTCATGGCGGAGGTGGACGCCGACCACGACTAGGGTTTGGGCCTCACGGAATTGGTGGCTGAGGTGGACATGGGTGAACCCACAGAGGGCCAAGGCCTCGAGCGCCTGGAGCTCTGCTGCAGCTCCTTGAGCAGCTTTGTGGACGGTGATTGTTGACGACGAGACGTAGCGTGCCGTGCGCGCCCTTGCTGCTTCTGCATGGCATTTTGCTGGTACGGGCCGGCTCAGGAGTGCAGCCGGTTGCGTGCATGCGCCTGGCCCAGGCTGTGGAACTGTATGCGGATGCACTTGCTGTAGCGCGCAGTACGGCAACGCTGACACTGCTTGCACACCCGACCCTGTCTCCTGTGCTCGACCTCCCACCTGCACATATCGTGGACGCTGTGCTGGACTGCTCACTGAGCGATGGCCTGCTGCGTGCCTGTGACCCGCTCCGACCCCCTGTGCCCCTTTGGCGCATGCCCTTGGATCCATCGGGTGATCAGGACTGGCGCTGCAACCGTACGCTTGGCTGGGTGTTGCATGCGGTCATGAGGAAAGTGCAGACGAGGTGCTTAGGGTGCGCAGTGAGTGGGTGGACGCTCGAGTCCTCAGCAAGCGGTTGGCGATAAGCCGAGCCGTCATCTCGCGCCGACGCCCCCACATCACTTCTTCTTGTTCTGCAGGGCAACAGCGTCACCGCCACCAGCACATAGCCACAGTGAGGACCATGGGCATGACGGTGACGGCAAGACCAGCAGATAGCAGCACCTTCCTGCCCACCTCTCTACTGCTCGCACCTTGACGTATCGCTCAGCCTCTAACAAGTGAAGGTTGTGGAGAGCCCGGATGGCCCTGCATGTGTGTTGAGCAGCACGCAGAAGCGACTGCGCGTCAGTGCGGGCCCCCAACCATCAGCTGTGCCCGCTGCAGCCCGCACGCCCTCCTGCCGCAACGCCACGTCCCCGCAGTGGGCACCCATCACGCAGCCACTGCTGCGATCATCACCACCCTTCCACCACAGCGGCCCTCTACGCCATCAGGAGGCCACTGCTGCAACCTGCACCCCCCTGGATGTGCCGCCACCCTCCCCGCACAGCCCCCACGCCCGCAGCAGGCCACTGCTGCAGCCTGCAACCCCCCCATTGCCTCAACGCCACCCTCCCCCCACAGCGCCTCCCGCCGTCACTCACGCCTCTTTCTGCTCCTTGATCTGTAGGCACGCATGGGTGAACGCAGCCCATCAATCTCAATGAGAGGACAGCTATGCATGCGAACACGCCGCCGCCCGCCGCTCCACCCCGGCGCCCGCACCTTGTCATCGTCCACCTCTAACCGGTTGGCCTTGAACTGCTGCCGCACTTGGTCCACCAGCACCTTCTCGTTGCCTTGCTGCGCGCTCACCAGCAGGCACAGCGCATTCGTTCAGGAGCGGGCTCCTCAGCCGTGCGAGCCTCACCAGACAAGCGAAGACGCACCCGTTGCCCGTAGAAGCGCGCAAGGAGCAGGCAGTCCTTGTACAGCTGCGTGCATCGCGTCGTGAGGGCACCGCGTTCGTAGGCGCCGCTTCTCATCACGAGCAGCGGTCCTTGCTCCCTCTCCCTGCATCACCTTCTTCACAGACACCTCCTTGAATAGCTTGTCCATCTCATCTACTGTGCTCTGCTAATGTCCTGAGCGCGGGGCATCACTGACGCGCAGCGCAGCGCGCATCATGCGGCATGAACCGAAACGACAGATCCTGCACTCTTGTTGCACCAAGGAGAACAACCAGGAAAGGCCATCACTCCTCCAATGCGCCCGCCTGCCCGCGCTCGCCCAGCACCACCGTGAGGCTGGTGGACTTGCCGTCGCGCAGCACGTCCAGGCGCACGCGCTCGCCAGCCTTGCGAGCGTCCAGGGCAGTGTACAGGTCCCCTGCGCTGCGCACTGGCCTGCAGCGCGTACGTGGCAGTGGCACCACTGTCATCGCCAGCCCAACGGATCCCATGCCAGCAGAAGCAGGCTCAATCAAGCGTTAGCTGGCCCCTACGCGCAAGGTGACTTAGCCAGCGCCCTCTCACCCTCCCTCCAGCCCGACGATGACGTCGCCCAGGATCACGTCCCCAAAGATGTCCCGGTGCGTGTGGCGCAGGCCGGCCGCCGCAGCAGGGCTGCCCGGGGGCACCTCGAGCACCAGCACACCCTCCACACCCTGAGCCGCCAACACCTGCACACACACACACATGTGCTCACAACACACACCTGCTGTCCTGCAGCGCCAAGGGATGGCAGCACATGCGCACGCGGCACCACACCTGCTGCCGCCCACATCTGGCGCGTGCAAGGTGCAGCCCCCGCCCGAGCACTCCCTCCCAACCGCACACCCTTTCCCTTGCCCTCCCGCTTCGGCCACCCTCTCCGCCCCAGCACTCCACTCTTTTGGCGCATACGTAAGCATTGCCTTTCCTCTGTGCCCTCGGTTCCCATCCCACTCCGCACCTGTGGCAGCGCCAGCGTAGCCCGGCGCCTAGTGTGGGCCAACAGAGCTGGTTTGCTGTTCCTTCCCTGCCCTTTGCCCACCCCAAAAGCGCACCTGTGGCGGCGCCAGCGTGACACCCAGTGTAGGACGGCTGGGCTTGCCTGTCGCAAGTATCTGCATGACCAAGCCCTTGAGGGCCTCCACGGGCAGCGCGTACCCTAATGCGCCCGTCCCGCCGCCCACGGCACCTCCAGCCGAGTAGCCAGGGGCGACCAGCATGCCCACTGCACGACCCTGCATGGGCGAGGGCACACACCGGGGCAAGGGCTTGCATGGTATTCATGACTAGAGGGCCGTGGACAGCAACAGCACGCCGTGGCCACTTCCCACGCACAGCTGAGGATGCAGTTAAGACTCGCCCGACTGCCACGACTCACCCGACCGCAACCACAACCGAATCATGACTCACCTGGCTGTTGACGAGCACGCCCCCCGCCTGGTGCGCACAGGGCGCGTCCACCTGCATCAGCCCCTTTGGTGGGTAGGGGCCCGCACCAGGGAGCTCACAGCCTAGCCCGCTCACCAGGCCCTGCAGTTGCACGTGAGGCACGTAGGCAGCGGGTGGGCAAGTGCGCCAAGGATTGGAGAGAGAGCTGTCAGGACCGAGTGGGACACCCAGTGGGCAAGGGAGCAATCGAGCGAGCGTGTGCACACGGCTACGCAACTTTGGCACACGACCAAACGGACGTGAGTTGTTGTCAGCAGGCTGCAAACACGACACCGGTAGTGTGCAGCGTGCTGATGCGCAACGAGCACGTCAGCATCATCGCCACGCAACCGCACCCACCTGCGTCAGTGTGTGCTGCAGGCCTGTTGACGCCCCCACCGCCCATACGCTGGAGCCCACCATGACCGGCAGCGGACCCCCCACCCCTCCCAGCCCCAGCCCGCTGCCGCCCTGTCCCAGCAGCTGCTGCAGCTGGGGGCTCACGCTGACCGCGCCCCCCGCCGCGCCCGCTGCGCCGGTGGAAGCGGTTGGGGAGGCGGTTAGGGAGGCGGTTGAGGTGGTTGGGAGGGGGATGTTGAGGCGGATGGGCACAAGCTCCTTGAGCTTGGCCTTGGGCATGCTCAGCCTGTCGTGTGCATCATTGCATGGCGTTCACGACAGGTATCATGATGCTGTGCGTTTGTGCGTGCGTGTGTGCGTATGTCGATATTTGCATATGTTTGGGCGCCTCAGTGGGCGTATCAGATGTCCCGCAACACAACAGCAAACGAGCAAGACAGAGAAATCTTGACAATTCGGACAAAGGGCGGTCACGGTGTGCGTGTGTGTGTGTGGCTGGGCAGAAGTACTGTAGCACACGGCTTTGTGCCAAGGGCCAAGGGACAGCAACCTGGCGGGGGTGGCAACCCTTGAAGGCAACGACCCGCATGACAACTAGCGCATCGTCAGCACAGCAAAGCACGCCGCCACTACCAAGCCTCGCGCAGACAAGCAAACCGCATCCACCCTCTCTCTTGTCCTCACCTGAGCACGGCCAGGTTCTTGCTAGGGTCCGCCCCCACCAGCTTGGCCGTGTAGGAGGACGCGTCAGCAAACGTCACCTGCAGGCAAGCACAGCATCAAACGCCGGTCAACATCAAACGCCTCCCATGAAAGCCCGCTCAACAAGGGTGCTGGCAGCCACCACCACCACCACCACCCCGTTCCACCGCACCGCCCAGTGCACCCGCCAGCCCTGACCCTAACCCGCAACCCTAGGCGCGTGCAGCGACGCACGACGCACCTTGACCTCGGCCGCGCCCCTGACGCAGCTGAAGCACGTCACCACGTGCCCCCTCTCATCCCAGATGAAGCCACTGCCCTGCCCACTGCTCAGCCGCGTCACGTCCAGGGAGCTGAAGCTGCCTGCCGCCCGCGCCGCGCTGATGTTGACCACGGACGACGCGGTGCCGCGGAACAGCGCCTGCACGGCCGCCTCCTGCGCCGCTAGCAGCGCCGCGCCTTGCAGCAGCACCACGGCGTGGTGTGGCGGGGCGTGGTGCGAGTGTGGGTGCGGGTGTGGGTGAGGTTGGGTGCTGGTGCCGCCGCCACCGGGCTGTTGTTGGTGCTGTTGAGAGTCTTGGGGTGGGGAAGGGAAGTCCTCTGCTGGGAGGGCGGGTGGGGCGGGGGCTGACTGGACCGGGGTGGTGCTGCGCTGGCTGCGTGCGGTGGTGGTGGCGGGAGGGGAGGGGGCGGTGGGGGAGGGGGCGGAGGATGGCTGTGTGGGAGTGGAGGTGGTATTGGTGGTGCGGGCGTGTGGAGCACGCGTGGTGGTGGTTGTGGTGGTTGAGGCTAGCCAGGGCTGCAAGCCAAGGGATGCCACCGCCACATGCCGTTGCTGCGGCGGCGGCTGCTGCTGCTGTTGCCGCCCTGCCTGCCGCTCCTCCTGCTGCGCTGCGGAGCTGCCTGCTTGGCGCTGGGCCTGGGTGCGGTGCTGCAGTGCAGGTTTCGCCACCGGGTCGATGCACGTTGCTGTGTGTTGCTGTGTCATCACAGCGGGAGGTGTTGAGTAGGCGCCGGCTGCCCTGGGCCGCAGCAGGAGGAGGGCCAGGAAGCAAAAGGCAAGGGCCATCGCCTGCAGCGCCCTGCCGACCTGCTGCATCAAGAGCTGCAGCAGGCGCCTCCACCCTCGCTGCTGCTGCTGTTGTTGCTGTTGCTGCGGTGGCAGCGCACGCCACGCGGCGGTGGACGCTGCCGCTTGCGGCGGGGCAGCCGCCCGCTGCTGAGAGGAGGTGGAGTTGGATGGCGCGCCAGGGCTGTAGTGTGGATGCAGGACTGGCTTGGGGCTGAGGCGCGGTGTGGGCACTTGAAAGCGAGGTAGGGTGTCGGAGCCTGGCCCGAGGTACGGCGTCTGCGCTGTGGTAGGTTGCTGGCGGCCACCAGCAACCTCCTGCTGCTGCTGTGGCAGTGCTGGCCTGTCTGGCGTGAAGCGTGTGAGGACCGAGCTTCCTCTGGGCGCACCTCTCGGAGGTGTGGGCTGCGCGCCAAGGCCGCGATGGGAAGCGTCCCGTGCGCGATGCAGCACGAGGCCTGCCATCGGCGCAGGCGATTGCACGCTGCTGCCTCGCATCGCCGACGCTGTGAGTCCCGATGCGCCCCCCATGACGAAGCGAAGGTGGCCCCCTGAGCGCGCGCTGCGATGGCTGTGCTGCAGGCTCAGTGGCAGCGTGCTGGAGTGCCCGTAGATCGCCCTCTGCACCATCGCACGCTGCACGCTGCTCGACCCGCCAGGTGGAGCAACAAGTGGCAGGTGCGGGCGGATGAGCTGAGCACCTCAGTGGCACATTGACCGTCCTAGTGCTGCTGACTGCCGCTGCTGCTACCCCTACAGCTCTACAGCTCTCGGTCGAAAGTTGAACGCCATGCGTTATCACACCCAGGGCTCCGCACTCGTGTGGCACAGTCCAATCGCGACAACGCAATCAAGAGATGGAGCGCATGGCCGTGACCCGGGAGGACGGGTGGGTGCTCACCGCCGGACGCATGCCCGACCACGACCACGCCCCACACGCCTGCCCACGGCGGCGTGCACCTCACCCACCTACACGCAGGCGTGCCATGCCTCCGCGCCCCAGCCTGATGGTCGGCGACGCCCAGGCCTGCCACGCCGCTTGGGCCAAGCTAGCGCCGCGTGCTGCCGCCCTCCTCGCCGCCCTGCCCCCCCACCGCACCACCAGCGAGCTGGAGCTGCTCGAGCAGGCCATCAAGCACTGCAGCACCCCCTCCACCTCCACCTCCAAGGAACCACCACCACGGCAGCACCAGGGCCAACACGGCGCCCCGCCCGCCCGCAGTGCAGCAGCCGCAGCAGCCTCGCAGCACATTGGCAACGGAGCATCAGGGCAGCAGCGGAGGGGTGCGGTGGACGCAGCGGCAGCGGCAGCGGCGGCGGAGCAGCAGGCGCGCCCGCCGCAGTGGCTGCGGGACGAGCTGCAGCTGGCGGCACTGGGGGCAGAGCTGCGTTCGCACCGTCAGGTGGTGGAGGCGCTTGAGCTGGTTGTGGCGCCCTTGAGGTCACTGCGTGAGAGCCTGGTGTCCAACCTCATGGTGGACACGCGCCTGGCTGTCGAGGTGAGGTGAGGTGGGACCTGCAACCTTGGCGCGCGACCCTCGTGTCGTCCTGTCCAGCACGACGACACCCGCCGTGGACACCCTGCAATGATGATGATGATGATGATGATGTGAGGTGCAGGTGTACGAGGCGACGTGTGATGTGGCGGCGTCCGTGGGCAGGGCGGGTGCCTCTGAGCTACTCAAGGGACTGCAGGGACTGGTGGGGGACATATACCCAGCGCTGCACCAAGCCACCCAGAAGCAGCAGCAGCAGCAGCAGCAGCAGCAGCAGGAGCAGGACCAGCAGCAACAGCAGGAGCAGCAGGAGCAGCAGGAGCAGCAGCAGCAGCAGGAACAGCAGCGGCGTGGCAAAGGCCTGGCGGGCAGCGACAATGCTGGCGGCACCAGCAGCGCAGCAGCAGCTTGCAGCGTGAGCTCCGAAGGGTTGGGTGGTGGCGAGCGCGCGGGGCAGGGGCAGGTGGCGTTGGGGGGCTTGCAACAGCCTGCTGCTGGGGTGCTGCTGGCGGGTGCAAGCGTGAGGGCGGCAGAGGTGCACGCAGCGTACCTTGTGTTTTTCGCCGTGGCCCCGGCGCGCCCGCCCAGGCACGAGCTCACGGCGGTGCTGCGGACAGTGCTGGAGCGTGACGCTGCGTTGGTGGCGGGTTGGGGTGGGGAAGAACGGCGGCACGAGCAGCAGCAGCAGGAGGTGCAGCAGGAGGAGGAGAGGCAGGGGGAGATGGTGGCGGCGGGGCAAAGGCAGAAACGGCGGCAGTGGGGCGCCGGGTGCAGCGCTCCAGTGCGGTGGGCAGTCAAGGTGAGTCATCATCATGGTGTGGTGGTGGTGGTGCGCGGTGGCCCAGCTCCAGTCTGAGTGTTGAGCTCGCGTCACAGAACGCACAGTACGGTGCACCGACGTTCTTCTACTTGATCTGTTTGCTGGAACTGGCAGGCACATGCGTGTTCCATCGCACGCAGGTGGTCCAGGCCCTGTCCCGCACGGACTGGGGTGAACTGAACAAGTTGCGGAGAGCTGTGGCCTGCACTGCCAGCGCTCGCGCAGCAGCTGACTTTGTCATGCCATCCCGTCTGCTGTGGGAGGTGGTGGACATGCACCTGGGCCAGGTGAGCACTGCTGCTGCTGCGGCGGCGGGTAGGGCATGGTCCGGAGGCAAGCCTTCCTCTCGCAAGCGCGGGCCAACAGATGCTCTGTGAGAGAGGCAACTTCTGGCAGGGCTGCTTCACAGAGATTCATGCTCAGGAGGTCAGACTGCTTGGCTCTTGGTCCAACACTGTTCGACGTTCTCATGCGCTGCACGGCTGCACACTGGTTCTACCACGCAGGTGCGGCTGCAGGCGTTGGCCATGTGTGCGGCCTCCTACCGCAGCCTGCCCTGGCCTGCGACAGCAGACACCTTGCTCTACCTGCCAGCAGCGGAGCGGAGGCAAGGCGGCACGTCAGGGGCAGATGCGGCGTGGGAGGATGAGGACGGAGGCGGGCAGGATGCGGCCAACCAAAGGCCTGAGAGCAAACTTAACGCCGCAAGGCCCGCGGCGGCGGCGAGGGCCGCGCAGCTGGCAGCGCTGTGCGGGACGCTGCAGGCGGGGACGGGCAGCAACGTGCGCGGGGCCAGCGTGGCGTGGGGCGCGCTGGTGTCCAAGCCTGCTCTGGCGACGTTCACTGACGTGGTGTTCAAGGTGTAAATGCTCCAGGTGCAAACGGACTGCCAGATCAGGCATGGCGGGCGGCCCGCCACGTCCGCCATTCGTCTGCGAATCGAACCAGAGTTGGCAGCGGGCGCAGTGAGGGCCGAAGGCAGCTTGAAGCATACCAGATCGCCGCTGCTCTCTAGCGCCGTCCCGCCGGCCCTCCCTGCCGGCGTCGCCGCGGTGGCACACTTTGGCGCATGATCACGCCGCGTCCACGCGCGTGCAGCACACATCTAGCATACAATTGCTGCACACTACCATCACACTGCACTAGCACCACACTACAGGCGCAATGGTGGCGGAAGGCGCTACAGCCACGCTTACGGTGCCCGTGAAGCTGCTGGTGCTGGCGGCAAGAGACCTGCCGGCTCTGGCCACTCTCATGAAGCACCTGCCGGAGGGCGTGGAGCTGATTGGCGTCGGTCGCAACCTGGAGGCAAGTCTGGCCCGTGGGTGCGCACGCTCGGCGCCAGCGGCCCACGCGTCAGCGTACTGGGAGCACTGGGAGCATCGCAAGCGAGCAGCAATCTAGCAGGAGCAGCAGCACAGCGACGTCAGTGTGGGTTCCTTGCCCCTGTGCTGGCGCCCGGTGCTGGCGAGTGGCGGCGCAGGAAAGCTCATTCAAAGCCCATTGCATCGCAGCAAGCATCACAAGGCATCCATTGGCTCTCAAGCCGTGCAGGTGCTCGCTCCGAGTCGTGCACGTGAAGCCACACGACGTCCCTACCTCCGAACGCCGTGTGCGTGCAGGAGCTGGGCCTGAGCGACGAGCAGCTGGCCAGCGTTACGGTGGTGTACAACCTTCAAATGCCCCACCCCTCCACGCGGGAGGACATCCGGGTGCGTGGCACTCTCAGGCTGCTCCTCACTGCGTACCCACCTTGCGCGGCAGGGCGCAAAGACGCATCGCCAAAAAAGGCACCGGCAGAGAGGAAGCGCTAGGCGCCGGCTCACGCCCAGACCATGCAGTCACCTGAGCACATGGCGCCGTCCACGCAGCGTGTTCTCAGTGACGTGCGGTGTGCGGTGTGCTTCCTTAACACGCCTCGATCACCACTCAGGCAGTGTGGGCCAAGCTCAGGTCGGTCCGGTGGCTGCACACGGCCAGCGTGGGCCAGGAGCACATCCTCTTCCCTGAGCTGGTGGACTCACCAGCGCGCCTCACCAACTCACGGGTGCGTTTAGGGTCTTGCTGCCTCACCTACTCACGGGTGCGTTTAGGGTCCTGCTGCCTCACCAACTCACGGGCGCGTGTGTGTCAGTAGCTTGCCACCAAGGCACGAAGCTGCGTGGATCCGCCTGTGCGCCTCACCACCTTTCGCTAGCGGCCTCGGTGTTTGGCTGCATGTGCCGCCAGCCCAGGGCATGGCTGGCGCCTGCAGCGGATGGCCAGCTACGCGACAGTAATGGGCCGGGATGAGTCGGCTTGTGGCTGGAGCTCAGACTGCTGCTCCCTTGCTGCTGCTCCCTTGATGTGCACAGGGTGTGTACAGCAGCGCTCTGGCTGAATGGTCGCTTGCCGCCATCAACTGGTTCGCCAAGGACCTGCCCAGGCTAAAGGCGCAGCAACGGGAAAAGAAGTGTGTGCATGGGCCGTGAGCCACGTGCACCGGCTAGGCGGCTTTAGCCCGCCTGCCATGTGGTTGCACATCCTCTAACCTGATGTCAGGCTCGGCGCGCACACGGGTACATGACTACAAGTGAGTGCTGTGCGGCCCCTCCGGATTCACCCCTGTGGTTTGTGCTGTTCGTGCAGGTGGGCGCCGTATGACGTGGAGGAGCTGCGGGGCAAGACCGTGGGTGTCATCGGGTGAGTGTGGCAGTGAGTGCAGGCAGTGAGCACAAGAGCCACTTGCATATATCGGGGCAACCCGCCGTCACAAGGCACCAGGGATCAGCAGCGAGGAAGTATGAGGCACGAGCCGAGGCCAGGGGCAGGGTGCTTGCTGCCATTGCAGCAGGACATGGTCAGCACCCAAGGTGCCCAGCCCTGCCAATCTGCAAGCAGCACCGGGCCCATCCGCCAGCGTGCAGCAACGTGCCTGAGCAGCGGTGCCTGCTTCCACAAGTGTGCCTGACCTGACCCTTATTGTGCGCAGGTACGGCGACATCGGCCAAGCGGCGGCCCGCCTGGCGCGCGCGTACCGCATGCGCGTGGTGGCGCTGCGTCGTCGCACTGAGCTGACCGCTGAGGAGGTCAAGGAGGGGCTGGTGGACAAGCTTTATGGCCCTGAGCAGGTCAAGGACCTGGTGGCGGAGTCGGATTATGTGCTGCTGGCCACGCCCTGGACGCCCGCCACGGACAAGGTA
>QAXK01005837.1:0-14703 GCA_004335735.1 Chlorella sp. KRBP
CTCTCTCTCTCCCCCTCTCTCTCCCTCTCTCTCTCTCAACATCAATCAACAGCACTCTCTTGCCTCTCTGCTGTTCCTATATAGCTGCTCTTCTCGCTGCCCCCGCTGCAGCGAATCGTGCGCGCCGTCCTTTGCATGACCGTAACCCTAGCACGCTGCAATTGCGGTGTGTGCGAGCAGGTGTCTCCTCAGCTGGCGGTGGCACTGACCGAGCGCTTCCCTGGCGTGGGCTGGATCCGCTCGCTGGTCACGCAGCAGGTTAGGGCTTGCCATGGGGCTAGGGTTTGGGAAGCAGGGTAGGGCTTGCCATGTTGCGAGGGCTTCGGACGGCTGTCCCAAACCTTACGCTCCCACTTAGGCAGCTGCTGCTAGCTGGCAGCTGACAGTTCATAGTGGTGTTGGGACGTGTTCATGAGGAGAAGAAGAACGTCTACATGTCCCCGGAGCGGAGCGCAAACCCTAGGGTATGCCACCGTGCCCCCTGCCCTCCCATGCAGCTGGTGGACGGCTGCTGGCGCGCCGACGTGCAGGCCATCCCAAACGCCGCCATCATGCTGGCTCTGTCCGAGGTGAGGGCTTTGCTTGGTCAGGGCGTGGCCTAAAAACCCTAAAGTTGTCACCCATGGGTTTTGCATCCTGCGCCTCGCCACCTGCGCGTGCTCTAGCAGCACATGAGCACGTTCTATGCGCTTCACTTTCAGCATTGCCACGCTGCCTTTCACGACGGTGCAGTGAATATGTGGATGCCGCTTGCTTGCGCACATGAGCCCGTCCTGTGCGCTTTTTGTCTTTTGAATCACTCCTACCTACATCCCCTTTCAATCTGCTTTACTTCTTTAATTCTTCATTACTATTCTTCACTGTTCTGTACTTCTTCATTTCATGTGGTGCAGGAGGCCACCGCGTCAGCGCCAGAGCTCTGGTCCCTCGCCGCATGGGCGCCCGCCGACGCTGCTGCGGGTAGGGTTGGGTTAGGGTTAGGGTTAGGGTTAGGGTTGGTCGGGTTACACGGGGGTGAGTGCTGCACGCTGGCCTGCCCAGCAAGACAGAAAGAAAGGGAACGCCGGCAGGCATGATTGAAGAAGCTGTGCTGCGGGGCCCCAGCTACCGTTGCCTGCCCACACGGCCTTCCCAGCACGCTGGCCTTGGGTTAGGGTCTAGACTCGCCACCGTGGCCTCAACTGCAAGCATGGGCGGCGGTGGCACCCTGTACAAACCCTAAGCACGAAAAAACCCTAAGCCCTAATCCCTCATGTGCATGCAGGGCTGAGGCTCATCTGCTCCAAGTCGGGCAAGATCCCAGTGGTCAAGGCCTACGCCGTGCGCTGCCTGGAGAACACCCCGCCCGAAAAGGTACCCTGAACTAAACCCTAGCTACCTTGCCCTAAACCCTAACCCTCACCCTCGGCTCAGGGAACAACTTTCTGGCTCAGGGAACAACTTCCTTGCACTTTGTAATGCGCTGGCGGTGTTTGGGCGCCGGCCATGCTTTAGCCTTAAGCCCTAGTGCAAGCCCTTGTGCCCATGCATTGCCGATGCAGGTCACGTTCTTCCTGTCGCAGCTGGTGCAGTGCCTGCGGGACGACGCCGACGGCGCCATTGCGCGGGCGCTGCTGCGCATGGCCCAGGAGAGCGACCTGTTTGCGCATCAGGTGAGGGCTTAGGGTTAGGGCTTAGCGTCAGGGCTTAGGGCGCAGCATGCAGTTCCTGATGGAGGTCCTGTGATGTGAGTGAGGGCAGGTGTGCGCCGGGAAGTCATGCGCTGTGTGCGGCGAGGCAGTAAATTGCGTTTGCGGCCGCAAGCGTCAGACAGCTGTTAGCCAACGGGACTTGTGCCCGTGAACCATTTTAGATTTCCTCTTATCACTGGTGTGCGCCCCGCACACATGCGCGCAGTTGGTGTGGGCGCTGCAGACCGAGGAGCAGCCGCCCCAGGAGGCCTTCAACCCCGAGGTCAAGAGGTGCGGCATGCTCTTTAGGGCTTGGCCACGCGCTGTTAGGGCTTGGCTGCTTGGAGCTTACCCTGCCAACGTGCCTGCGCTGGGCTCTCAATGCTAAAAAACAACTACGAAGTTGCACGAGTTTGGTAGTGTGCAAGTCAACCCTTGCCCTTACTCCAAGTGCTAACAGTCCTAACCCAAGTCCTAACTTAAGGATTTAACAGTGGCCCCATGCCTTGCCAGGTCTGGCTGGCACCCCCCCAAGGACCAGGGACTGTGGAAGGTGTCTGCGCTCACACGCACACGCACACCTTGCCTCTCCTCGCGTGCACTCTCTCACACGCAGGTCTGGCTGGCAGCCCCCCAAGGACTACGGACTGTGGAAGGTGTCTGGGGACCTGCGCAAGCGCCTGCTAGCGTCTCTGAGCCCTGCCCGCCTGGCGTACTGGGAGGCTGAGAACAACTACTTCGACAAGGTCACCAGCATCTCAGGTGGGCTTGGAAGTTGACTGCGGTGCTTGGGCTGTGTGCCTAGGAACAAGGATGGACAAAACACCGTCACCAGCATCAGGTGGGGTGTTGCCTGCTAGAGAAAGCCAGCTGGAGGGAGTAGGCCAAAAGCAGCAAATACCGTAGAGTCTGCTTGTGCAGCTACACGCAAGAGAAGGCCACAGGCGTGCTCAGAAAGGTGTGGGAGGGAGGATCGTGTGCGGTAACCATGACACTGAACCCTAGGGCTTGCCTTGTCATACCCTTGCCCATGCGCAGGCGTGCTCAAGAAGGTGCCTAAGGAGGATCGGCGCGCTGCCATCGCCGTGGAGCTCACCAAGTTTGCCCCGTCGCGCGGCGACCTGTATGTCCCCACAAACCCAAAGTGCCGGGTGGTGCAGCACGACAAGCACTCTGGCCGGCCCATGCAGAGCGCCGCCAAGGTGAGGGCTTAGGGCTTGGGTGGTTTAGGCTGGGGGGGGCTAGGGTGCAGGTGGGGCGGTCAATCCCAGCTGGGTGGTGCAGCACGACAAGCACTCTGGCCGGCCTATGCAGAGCGCTGGTCAAGGTTTAGGGCTCAGGTATTACGGCAGCGCTTAGGTTGCTCGGGCTCACCCTTTTGTGAGTGTTCCTGCTCACGCTGTGTTTGGCACAGGTGCCCATCCTGGTAGCGTTCATGGTCGAGGAGCAGGCCACCATCGTGCCGTCGGGCGGAGGCGGGCCAGCAGCGCACGCCAGCATCGGGCGCAGGTGGGGGTCCTTGTGATTGTGACTGTCTCTACTCTTGGTGTATATATATCTTGGTATGTATATATGACTTTGCTGCTGCGAATGCAGCATCGGGCGCAGATCGCTTGTCACAGCTCGCCTTCCTGCCTTCACCTGCCTGCAGCAGCACCAAGGCCCGAGGCCTGCGTCAATCCAACAGCATCAGGACCCTGCTCCCCCAACACTCCCTCCTATCCGCCGCCGCGGCTGCGGCCATGGGTGCTTCGCCCTCAATGACGCCCACTGCCTACGCGCCTGGCCGGCTCAGCCTCACGCAGGTGAGGGCTTGCGCTGCATGGGTTAGGGCTTGGTGTTTAGGGTGTTGGGCTCCATGGGTGAATCACCCTCCATGACGCCCCCCGGTGTATTATCGCATGATGTTAAAGTGCCACACCGTAAGCTTCTGTAACAAGGCCCTCGTCCCTCCCCACCCTTGCTCTCACGCTGCTTCGAACTCAGCCCTTTGCTTCTTCCAACACCGCAGCCCGTGTCGCGCACTTGTGTCCTCCCCAGCATCACCGCCATGCCTCTCAACACCTCTCCCCCTTCACCTTAACCACCCCATGCCCTACCTGCACTCTGCTCCTTCACGCGCACACTCCTTCACCTGCTCCTTCACCCGCAGACCGCATCACTCACAGGCGTCCTCCCAAGCGCCGCCGCCACACCCATGGGCGGTTCACCTGTCGGTTCCATGATGCCAGTGAGGGAGCACGGAGTCATGCTCACCAACGACAATGGAGAGGCCGGGGCGGCAGGTAGGGAGGGACTTGTTCTGTGGACTAGGTTCTCAGAGGTTTAGATGCCGGGTGGGACGACCGAGTGTCGGACTGTGTCGGTTCCATGATGCCAGTGCTCACCAACGACAATGGAGAGGCCGGGGCGGCAGGTAGGGAGGGACGTGTTCTGTGGACTGGGTCCTCAGCGGTTTAAACGCCGGGTGCAAAGACCTTGTTTTGGTCTTATTTACACGTTCTTACACCCGCAGGCCCTAGCGGTGGTTTTCCCATGGCTCCCGTGGGCCTGGGCGCTGAGCGGAACAGCAGCCGCACCGGCACCGGCGGCGGGGCGGGCAACAGCGGCAACAGCGGGGGAGCCATGGCGAAGCTGAGCGTGGGCGGTGCGTCGACGGCCGAGTCGGTTGGTTCGGTTGGATCGCCCACCATGAAGAAACTGGCGTGCATCTTCAAGGTCGGGGACGACGTGCGCCAGGACGTGCTGGCGCTGCAGGTGAGGGCTTTGCATGCTGCTGTTTAGGGCTTTGGGGTGGAGGGCCCTAAGCCCTCGTTGGGGGCACGCATGGGCCTATGGGTTGGCAAATGCGGACGGGAACGCACAACGGCGACCGCCCTCTAGCGCAACCACAAACAATCCAACGGCCGACTCAACTGCAATGCTGGCGCCCGCCAACTGCAGGTGATCCAACTGCAATGTTGCTGCCCGCCAACCGCAGGTGATCCAACTGCAATGTTTTCGGCCGACAACCGCAGGTGATACAACTGCCATGCTGTTGCCCGCCAACCGCAGGTGATCCAATTGCTGCGGGACGCGCTGCAGCAGGCAGGGCTGCCTGCGTACCTCTGTCCCTACGGTTGTCTTCCCACTGGCTACGAGCGGGGCGTGATTGAGGTGGTGCCAGACTCCAACTCCAGGTGAGGGCTTGCGGCTTGTCGGGTGCATGCGGCTAGGGCTTGGGTGAGGGCTTGCACGGTGACGGTGGGTGATTGCTGCGTAGGTGCTTGCTGCGTATCCTGCAGTGTTTTTGCCCCGCTGCACAGAGCCCTAACCCTAACAGCTGCATGCGCGCAACGGCACCTCTGTGCCCTACTGTATGCAGGGCGGCGCTGGGTGAGATGTCGGACCGGGGCCTCTACGACATCTTCCAGGTTGGCTGAGGATTTGCTTGTGTTAGTATACTCGTCAGACTACAACTTGTCACGCTTGCCACTCCATCCCTGCTCATCTACGTGCCTCTCCTGCCTTCAGGCCGCCTGTGCTTAGTCGTGTGTTGGTTCTGTTTGCACTTAGACCTTCCTTCCACACACCACAGGCCATGTTTGGCGCCCCAGTCGTGTGTTGCTGGTTGCTTGTTGTTAAGGATCATATTTCCATTCCTCACACCACACCACAGGCCATGTTTGGCGCCCCAGGCTCCCCCGCTTTCGAGGCAGCACGGCACAACTTCATCGCCAGCGAGGCTGGCTACGCCATCGCTTCCTTCCTGCTCCAGGTGCGTGTTAGGGCTTGCGGCTGCATGTGACGCGGTTTAAGGCTTAAGCAGCATGGCTGTGCTGCAGCTCATGGATAGGGCTCATGGATAGGGCTCATGGATAGGGCATGCACTGGCGGGCATGTCAGAGCCCGGGACGGCAGGGGGGTGATTGATGACGGTGAGGGCCGGACGGGCCAGCCTAGGGTTGCGAACCCTAGTGCTGCATGGTCGTCCCTGGGCGCAGGCCAAGGACCGCCACAACGGCAACCTCCTCATCTCCAACCAGGGACACCTGGTGCACATTGACTTTGGGTTCATCCTGGAGATTTCACCCGGAGGCAACATGGTGCGCGTGCTAGGGCTTAGGGCTAAGGCTTTGCGAGCCCAGGTGGCCTTTGCTGCCTTTTTCGGAGAAGCGCCTCGCTTGCACTGCGACGGGAGATGCGTTAGGGTTTGGGTTAGGGTTAGTTTGGCAGCGGAAGGCATGACGGATGGATGCTAGCCCTTGGGGTGTCCCTTTAGGGTTTGCGTGCCGCACCATGCATGCGCACGTAGGGCTTTGAGAGCGCGGCGTTCAAGCTGAGCCACGAGATGACGCAGCTGCTGGACCCTGGTGGCGGGCGCAACAGCAGCACCTGGGTGCAGTTTGAGGAGCTGTGTGTGAGGAGCTACCTGGTGGTGAGTGAGGGAAGGCTGTTTTTGAAGGGACTTGGCACCTCGTTGGCCTCGCTTGTGGACCTGAGAGAGGAGGAAAAAGCCTGTAGCACTGCGCTTGCTGGCCTGGCACGGGTAACTCGAACGCACACACATCCACAACGCTCTCACTTGTTCCCTCCTCACTCACTCCTCCCTCACTCATTCACCCACTGGGCCCTCGTCCCCCTCTTCCCCGTCTCCCCGCCTCCCCCTCGTCCCCGTCTCCCTCTTCCCCACGCCTTGTCACTCCACCTGCAGGCACGCACGGTGGCAGAGCCCATCATTGCCACCGTCGCCCTCATGGCCCCCTCCCTCTTCCCCACGCCTTGTCACTCCACCTGCAGGCACGCACGGTGGCAGAGCCCATCATTGCCACCGTCGCCCTCATGACTCAGAGCGGCCTGCCCTGCTTCGGGCGCGGTGCCCCCGTGGACAACCTGCGTCAGCGCTTCCACCTGGAGATGAGTGAGAGGCAGGCGGCGGCCTTCATGCGGGGAGTGATCAACGACGCGTATCAGAAGTGGACGACTGGTGAGTTGCAAAGCTGTTGATGCTGCTTAGCTACAAGCTTGCTGCTGCAGCTGCTGTCGCTGCTGCCACGGATGTCGCTCCCACTCATGTGCTGCTGATGTTGACGCCCCTCTTGCATTTGCCACTGTTGCTGGTGCTTCGCTACATGCCTGCAGGCTTCTACGACTACATCCAGGCGCTGCAGAACCGCATCCCCTACTAAGGAAGACGGGGCTGTGGGGGCACACGGCGCCTCCACCCAAGGCCTGCTGCGTCGACGTGTGGGCCTGATGTTCCGTTTGAGCCTTTCTGCCTGGGAATTGCGCACGCCGTGGTAACAGCGCTGCAGTGCGCACGGCTGGGGTAGGCGGCTGCCGGGGAAAGAAAGAAAGAAAGAAAGAAAGCAAAGGCGTGATTAGAGGAAGCCCCAGCCACTGTGGTGCTGCCGGGGTAGTGTTGGCCCAGTATCAGGGCGCTCTGCTTTTGCGTGCGGGGGGCCTGTGCTGGGTTTGGCGGTGATCCGTTCCATGTGAGCGTGCGGCGTGCGTGCTGCGCAAGAGTGAGCTGCAACTCTGGCACCGTCCTCAACAATCCATAAGAACCGCATATACAGCTTGCAAGGCGTCGTCAGCCGAACCGAATGAACAATCAGTGCTGTCAGCAACAACAACGAAAGTGTGGTAAGGTCGGGTTCGTAGTGTTGCGGCCAGAGCCCTCCAGATTCATCTCCAGATTCATCAATAAGGGGAAAGTCTTGCGGGCAGGTGGCCGCCCAGCTTCCCTCCTAGCAAGCCATGATTAGAACACCTCCCAGAAGGACTGGTACGTGGTGGCCAGCCACGTCTCCGCCATGAAGGGCGGCAGCATGCCCAGCACACGCCGCAAGGTCGGGGTCCGGTGCAGGTACGAGACCGACAGCTCCACCCTCAGCAGACCAACCACGCCCTTGGCCAGCTCCAGCGCCTCATCGCTCGTCGTCAGCGCCTCCGGCAGCGTCGCGACCAGCGACGACGGCGGCGTCGACAGCTGCGCAGCCAGCGGCCTCCGCGGCCGCCATCTTTTCACCGCCCCGTCGACTGCGCTCGCGGGATCGTCGTCTGTCGTCGAGGGATCGTGGGCGGCGGGTGGGCTCGCTGCCGAGCCGTTGGTGGTGGTGGTGGTGGTGGTGGTATGCAGGCGTCGAGCGGGTTTTGGGGCGGAGGGCGGGCGGGGAAGCAGGTCGATCCAGAGGTCCCAGTAGGGGTCATCGTCCTGGGTCACGAAGCGCACCAGGTGCTGCTTTGCGTCGCCGCACGCCTGCAGGTTAAGAGGGTTGGGGTGAGCGGGAGGCTCACCTTAGTTGCAAGTGATGAGGGAGCAGGTGATGCGGATGAGGTGCAAGAGTGGGGCGAGAGCCACCCAGCGCTGCTGCAATGTCGGCGCGCACCTTGCAGACGGACGAAGGCGCCAGCTGCTTGGTCAGGCTCCACGCCTTGATGGCCGGACTCGTCAAGTTAAGCACGCCCCAGCACGGCAGCTGCGAGTACATCCTCAGCCTCAGCCGGGTCCAGTTCGCCGGCCGGGGGGCGTTGAGCGGTAAAGCCCTAGGGCCTGCGTTGGGTCCATGCGGCAGGACCGTTTCAAGCCCCACCAGCTCGAAGTGAGGCAGGTGCTGCACGAGGTCTCGGGACTCGGGGTGGTTGGGCTCGCGCATGCCCTCCTCGCCACCGTCGCTGGCACCGCAAACGACGGAGCCGTCGCGGGCGTTCTTGAGCCAGCGCTGCAGCAGCGCGAAGTTGGCGAAAGGGTCGAGGGTGGTGGGCGGCGCAGGCTGCGAGGCGAGGCGGCAGAAGGAGGTGGCGGAGGGCGCGTAGCGCGCGGCGCGGTCGGCGAGCGCGTCGGAGGTCTCGAGCGGGACGGCGACGACGGGGCCCGCGAGCATCGAGTCGAGCGGGAAGAGCCCCTGGGACTCGCGGCCCACCGGGGGGAGGGGCGTGAAGCGAGACATGTCCACCACCTGCGGCCGCGAGGCGAGGTGTGCGGTGCGCGCAGTGGTCCCCGGCTGAAGTCGCACTCGCTGCTGTAGCAGGCTTCCGCCCATCCCCTGCGCCGCCTTGAAGCAGCAGCATCGCAATGCCAGGCCGGCAAACCGCACACACCTTTTCGATCGGCGTCGAGTCAAAGCCCGCCAGCGACACGCTCTGCCCCACCACCTCCATCGCCCTCGGAGCTCCAGCGCTGCTAGGGTTGGCTGCCCCACCTCCCGCCAGGGTGGTCTGAACCACGTGGCTGACGGCGACTCTCTTTGGCGCATCTGGTGTGTAGGCGGGCTGGGTGGCGGCGGACCAGGCGGCGAAGGAGAGCGAGGTGGCGACCAAAGCCACCATCAAGGGCTTGCGCAGCCGGCCTGCATGCATCCAGGTTGGCCCAGCGGCGTCAAGCAAGCAAGTGGCCAGTTAGAGGTGGCAACTCGTGGGTGATTGCACGCCAGGTCTGGCAATCAGTCGAACCTTCCTGGAAGATAGGCAGCTGGCCTGGCAGAGTGGTTTATAGGCAGAGTGGTCTCCAGGGCGTGGAAGCGTAGCATTCACTTTTAAGGGAGTAGCTCAACAGGGGCAGGTAGCAGCACGTGGCAGGGAGTAGCTAAGCAGAGGCAGGCAGTAGCGCTCACGTGGCAGGGAGAAGCCCAGCAGGGGCAGGTAGACGCCGCATGTTGCCGCCAGCACACCTGCACCACTCAGGGCGCCCACCACCACATCCGCCAGCCAGCCCGCCACCGCCCCGCTGAGGGCCATGCGCTCCATCATCACGTTGACAAAGACCTGCAGAGAGGGCGTAGCGTTGATTTCGTTGCGATTATAGATCGCTGCAAAGTCACTTCAAAGCATCACTCCTACTGCCTGATCCGCCCTCAAACGCGCATCATGAGGTCCTGAGATGGGGGGGTTGGGTTAACCCTAACCTAACCCTAACCCCACCAAGAGACCCTGAGAGCACCAGGCAAGCCCTGGAGACGCAAGCATCGCCCGTGCCCTAACAACGCCTATGCCCTAAGCCCTAAGAGCAGCGCGCACCATGACGATGGCGCCGCCCACAGCCAACGGCACAATGGTGAGGAACAGCACCATGGCGACGGTGTCAAGGCCCAGAGAGGACTGCATGTGGTGGCGGTGGTGGTGGGCAATGGAAGAGGGCAATGGAAGAGGGCAAGGTGTTAGGGTTAGGAACAGCACCATGGCGACGGTGTCAAGGCCAGAGAGGACTGCACGTGGTGGCGGTGGGTGATGGAAGGAGGGCAGGTGTTAGGGCTAGGACGAGCTTCAGGTGGTGCTAGGGCGAGGACTAACTTCAGGCGGGCTTAAACTAGCTTCAAGCGGTGCGAGGTAGGGCTGGGACTGGCTTCAGGCGAGTCTTGAAGCTAGAGAAGAGGCAAGCCAGGGACAGGCCGCACTGCCCAACACAGCAAGAGCCCTGATCCAAGCCCTAAGCCCTCACCGTGAGCATGAGGATCTGAACCAAGCCATAAGCCCTCACCGTGAGCATGAGGCCCTGAACCACCACGCCCAGCAGGCCGTTCATGCAGAAAATCATGGCGTTGCCGCGCATCCCTGCCCAGGTCAGCGCGGCTCCGACAAGGCTGCACCCATGGCAGGTTTAGGGCTTGCGTCAAGGTTAGGGTTGGGTGGAGGCAGAGGCAGAGCTCGAGTGTGGCACCATCAATGCAACGACACGCAGTCATGCCCAGAGAGAAACAGGCTTCACCAAGGCACCACTTAGGGCTGCCGCATGGTGGTGTACACCCTCACCTGACAGTTAGGGCGCAGCCTTGGACCTGGGTGGACATGAAACCGCCCATGCTGCGAGCAGCGCAAAGCAACGCCTTGCTTTGAGGCTTTGTGGCAAGCAAAAGCAGCTACACCCAAGCGTCGCCGGTTTGTGGCTTTGTGGCTTTGTGGGTAAGCTCAGGTACCTACACTCAAGCGTCGCCAGTTTGTGGCTTCGTGGCTTTGTGGCTGTAGCAAAACCGCACCCAAGCGTCGCCAGGTTGTGGCTTTGTGGCTTTGTGGCTGTAGCAAAACCGCACCCAAGCGTTGCCAGGTTGTGGCTTTGTGGCTTTGTGGCTGTAGCAAAACCGCACCCAAGCGTCGCCAGTTTGCGGCTTTGTGGCTTTGTGGGCATTAGCAAAACCACACCCAAGCGTTGCCAGTTTGTGGCTTTGTGGCAAGCACAAGTAGCTACACTCAAGCGTCGCCAGTTTGTTGCTTTGTGGCTTTCTGGGCAAGGTACACCCTGGTGACTGGTGACTGCTCTGGCCTGGGCTAGTGCTTTCCTTCTTTCCTCGCTGCTGATCCGTGCTGCCTTGGTTGATGCGGCTGGGCCGCCCCGTTTGCAAGCGCACACACCCACCCAAGCATCGCCGGCCCCTACCCTCAATCCTAAGACAAACCGTGGACACTGCCGGATGTCTAACCAGCGCCACACTGCAACCCTAGCCTAGCCCTAGCGCAACCCTAGCTGCGAACGCACCTGAGTGCCTTGGCCTTTTCTGCCCGCTTGCGGATGTCCAGCCACGGCAGCAGCGTGGCGGCGGCAGCGATCGGCATGAACTGAGCGTGGCCGATCCAGTGCTGTGCGAACCAGACCATGGGCTTGCCTGCACAGGCAACCACCCGTTGCCAAATGTGGCAGGCATGTGTCACCCCAGCCACTGCGTGGCGGCACCCCAACATCCATCACTTGCTCGCCCGCACCACCTGCCTCTCGCGCAGGCACACCCTAGCTGCGTGAATTGATGAAGTTTGCTGATTACCTGTCCTTGGCGCAGTTTGTGCATGCCTGTGTCTCACGTCTTTCGCAGTGACCTGCCTGCTATGTCAAGGAGCCATGCCCGGCTGACGGCAACTTGCAACGAACGAAACGAAACACTATACCATACCCCCTGCCCCCATCGCAGCCGCTCCACCACCTCCCTCTCACCTGCCTCCGCAGCAGCGGCATCCAGTACACCTCCCGAGGAGTGTATGCAGGCCCCGAAGCAGCCCCACATACGCCCATGACCCAGGCAGCACCCAGCCACTTGCCTGAAATGACAGCCCTCAGCGCGCCCAGCGCCATGGGCGCCGCAAGCCCTAGCACCATGCTCTGCAAAGACCTGAACGCCCCGTCAAACATCTGGTGGTACATGTAGCGCAGCTGCAACTGCACACAGGACAGGCATTCCAGACAGCGCACAGGCCAGTGAATCGCTGTCCTATGGCCTGTCAGTAGTATGTGACAGGCCATATGTGACAGGCCAGTGAATCGCTGTCCTATGGCCTGTCAGTAGTATGTGACAGGCCATATGTGACAGGCCACATAGCCGTAGGTAGTGTATGGCCTGTCAGTAGTGGTGCAATGACCACTATCGGGGTTGCTTCAGCCGTCAGGCTTTGGACTGTGTAAGCCTGCAAATGGGTGCAAACTCATCACAGCCATGCCCTGAGACCATGTTGCAAGCCCTAACGCCCCAAGCCCTCACCCACCCGGCCCCGGCTGTCGTCTGACTTAAAAAGCAGGGTGGGCACGAAGAGCAGCAGCGCCAAGGGCACCATGTGCAGCGTGTCGGCCAGGTCGTCAGAGTAAACCACCTGCATGCGGTTTAGGGCATAGGGTACACGTTTAGGGCACAGGTTGGCCCATGCTGCATGCTGCTGCTGCATGCTGCTGATAACCCGTCATATGCTGGCGCAGGTGTCAGCGTGCACGAGGCTTGCCTTGGCACCACGCGCCCGAACCGCGCTAGGCAAAGCCCTAGCCCATGCCCCCCATGCCCTCACCATGCCCAAGCCCAGGATGTCGAAGTACACGGAGCGCTGCTTGGCGTCTGACAGCTGCTGCTCAGCGCTGACGTTCTTGCCCGGAAGCTGTCGGGTAGCTAGGGCACGGGAGAGGGTGGGGAGCGAGCCCATCAGCCCCTCACCCAACTCCTGCACGCAGCAAGCACACATGTGGCATCAGGTTGCGAGTGGGAAGGTGCCTAGGGCACGGGACAGGGTAGGGAGCGGGGCACGCATGCAAGGAGAAAGCGGAATGGATGCAAGTGGGAAGCTGCCGGGCAGCTAGGGTTGCAAGTGCCAGCGTAAGCCCCGGCCCGCAAGCCCTGAGCCCAAGCCCTACCTGCATGAGCCCTGGCCGCATGCGGTGAGGCGCATCCAGGTATGAGTGATACACGGTGCTGCCAATGATGTACGCCACGTCCAGGCCAGGCAGGCTGCGCTCAGGGCACATGCAGGGTTAGGGGTTATTCGGGGCCAGGCATGGCTCTGGCTCTTGCCTTGCCATTTCCCAGCTTTGCTTGGCGAGGCCTGCCTGGCGATCGTTTGTGATGGCTGCAGCATCTGTCGTGAACGACATGCAATGTTGACGATGGTGATGATGATGATGCCTATCCTCGTCCCCTCCCCACCCAAACCCCACCCCAACCCTAACCCTAATCATCCTCGTCCCCTCCCCACCTCACCTGCCGTAGTGCCGTGCACTGAACATGCGGAAATCAGAGTCAGCTGGGATGATGTGCAGGTCGAATATGTCCTGCATGAGGGCACAGCGCATGCGCACGTGCAGCATAAGGGCACAGCGCGTGCGCACATGCTGCCAGGCCAAGCAGGTGTCCACAGTGCCCGGCACATTCCCTGCTTCTGATCCGTACTGCCTACAGTGCTGCCGCTGGCCGCCCCGTGTGCAAGCTACGCAGAGCCATGAACTATGGAACGGTGTCAGAAAACTATGTATATTAACCTGTGCCACTCTCGACCCGCGGGGCAACGGGCTGCCCTCCGAAAACGCCTTGAGCGCCCAGCTTCCCGTGTGCTGGAACACGATGGGCAGTCCTGAGCCTCCCATGGCCTCGAGGTTTACGAAGGCCCCGACGCGGGCGTAGAGGGGGGACGTGGTGGCCCAGCCATGCGCTGCCTGTGGGCAAATGAGTGTGAGTGCGTGAGTGCCGCATGAGTGCCGCGTGAGTGCGTGAGTGTTGCGTGAGAGCGTGAGTGCCGCGTGAGCAAGTTGGCAAATGGGTGAGAGAGTGTGAGTGGGACAGAGTGAATGCCGTGGTGGCCCAGCCATGCGCCGCCTGTGGGCACTGAGCAAGTGGGCAAATGAGGGAGAGAGCGTAGGAGTGGGACAGAGTGAGTGTGAGTGGAAAAGAGTGAGAGCGAGAGGGAGAAAGCCAGGCAGTAAGGTGAGCCTGCTCGAATTCGCGCAGAGTTCATCCTTGAGCTGCCAGTTGCTTAAGCACACTCTTCACAACTCACTGGGCTGATGGGCTCCTCCCCTCCCGTCCACAGAAAGATGAGCGGAGTGGCGGGTAGCTTGGCCCTGGGAGCCAGCAGTGCCCTAGCCACCTCAATCATGACGGACACTGGCATGCCGTCGTCACTCGCTCCTGTGTGTGCAGCACACACCGGTGTGTAACAGATGGAGCATGCGGCCCTGGCCCTTTGAGTGAGAGGTTGGCTGTGCACCCGTCCATACACCTTGCACCCATCTATTGCCATATATCTCTGTATATCTTGCTGTCAAGGTCTCAGAGCGCGTTGCAGCACCTCTAAGCTAACAGGCGCACAATCAGCTCTTTACCTTGGGAGCAAACAGGGCTGTCGTAGTGCGAGACAATCATGACCGCTTTGAGGTGTTCGGTGCCTCGGGGCGTGATGACCAGAGCCACGTTGTCGAGCGCCCTGGCGTTTACGTGCGGGTTTGCAGCAGCACACAAGCACCACTTGAGCAGAGCACGAAGAAAGCACCGAGCCCACCTACGAGGATGTTTTCCACGCGGACACGAGCAGCGTGCAGGAGTACCTACAGCAGCAGATGCAAGCGCCAGGCTACAGCAGATGCCTTCCTGCCGGTTGCGTGCAAATGTCCAGCACAAGCAGAGCACGGGCACGACCCAGTTCTAATGATCAGCATCATTGCATGGCGTTCACAACAGGTGTCATTCATAATGCTGTGGCCCGTCACAGAAGATCGCCAGGCAGACCAATTTGGCCAGTTCGGCACAGTTTGTGCACGCCTGTGTGTGTGTGTGCGCGCGCTTGCAAAACGGGGCTGTGTCTCACGCCTTTCGCA
>QAXK01005838.1:0-16398 GCA_004335735.1 Chlorella sp. KRBP
AAAGGCCCACCCTCTTGGGATGGAGCGGGAGGAGGGTGGCGCGGCTGCGGCACGCGGCAGTGGTGGTGCTGCTGGTGGTTCTGGTGCGGGTGGTGCTGGTGCTGCTGCTGCTGCTGGTGCGGCACGCGGCAGTGGTGGTGCTGCTGGTGGTGCTGGTACCCGCATTGGTGGCAGCGGTGACGGTGGTGCTGGTGCGGGTGGTGCTGGTGTTGGAGTTGGTGCTGGTGCGGGTGGTGCAGGTACTCGCATCGGCGACAGCGGCGGCGGGGGCGTGGGTGGGGGCGTGGTAGGAGGAGGTCCATCCAGCCCGCCCGTGGTCGTACTCCTCTCTGACGATGATGACGAAGAGGAGGAAGAAGAGCACAGGGGCACCCAGAAGAGCCCGTTTACTGCGGCTGCAGCCGGCAGGGCGGGCGAGGGCAAGGCGATGCTTCCAACGGTACCAGGTGGTACATCAGGGCAGCTGCAGAGAGTTATTGAGAAGGCTAAGGCAGCTGGACTGCCACCTCGCCACTCCGGCCCTATCAGCGGAAGTGGGATCGCCGGCGGTGGGAGTGGGAGTGGTGGTGGTTTGGCAGCCATGGCGGGAGGTGGTGGTGGTGGTGGAGGGGGCGGTGGAGGGATGGGAGCGGGGGCGGGGGCCGGGGGTTTGTTCCGCCCGGTCGTGGTGGGTGCGTCGCAGAAGGCGCAGCAGCCGGTGAGTGGTCGGGCGGCGTCTGGCGTGAGCGGTGGCGGTGTGGGCAGTGGAGGAGGCGGTGCGGTAGCAAGCGGGAGCGGGGTTGGGAAGGCAGTGAGTGTGGGTGGCGGGGTGGGGAAGGTGGGGGATGTGGGTGGCGATGCGGGAGCTACGAGTGGTAGTTATGGTGCTTACGCGGCAAGCGGGAGTGGGGCGGGAAGGGCAGTGAGTGGGGGTGGCGGGGTGGGGGCCACGAGTGGTGGCTACGATGCGAGACTCGTGCCAAAGGGGAGTGGCGGTGGCAGGGGTGGGTCGCAAGGGAGTGGGGGTGTGGGCGAGGGTGGCGGCGGTGGCGGTGGTGTGAAGCTGGCGCCAAGGGTGGGTGGAGGGGGAGGAGTTTCGCAAGGAAGTGGCGGCGGCAGCGGTGGCGGCGGCGGTGGGGGTGGCGGCGGTAGTGCGAAACTGACCACGAGAAGGAGTGGCGAGGGGTCACAAGGGAGTGCCGGTGGTGCCGTGAACGGGGACGGTGGTGGGGGTGGGGCAGGGTCGGCGTATCGCTGGCAGCTGCCGACGTTGGGGGTGCCAGCGGGTGGAGGAGGAGGGGAAGGGGGGTTGGGAGGGGTGCCGTGCCTGGTGCTGCCGCCGGTGCCTGCTGGGCATAGCTTTGGCAGCATTTACGAGGTGGGTGAATCACGCTGCTGAAGGCGGGCCAGCGTCCACACGTCAAACGGC
Organism: Chlorella sp. KRBP; assembly: GCA_004335735.1. Taxonomy (NCBI): domain Eukaryota; kingdom Viridiplantae; phylum Chlorophyta; class Trebouxiophyceae; order Chlorellales; family Chlorellaceae; genus Chlorella; species Chlorella sp. KRBP. Next base: position 1,409 of record QAXK01005838.1, read on the forward strand.
ATGCACACGTCAAACAACGTGCACACGTGCACACGTCAAACAACGTGCAATGCGGGAGTGAGGGAGCTAGTCGCGTGGATGTGTCTGTTTGGCGCGTGCTGGTGGTGCTGATTGTGGACCAGCGTGAGCAGTTCGTGCCACGCACCAAAGAGCCCCTCACACCACGTGCTGAAACAGCTGAGCGCCGCCACCAACACCGCCACTGCCACCAACGTGCTGACGCACTGTGCTGTGCAGGTGGTGCTGGTTGTGGACCAGCGTGAGCAGTTCGCCCGCGCCACGCACCAAGGCCCTTCACACCACGTGCTGCTGCTGCTGTGCACCACACACTGCTGTGCAGGTGGTGCTGATTGTGGACCAGCGTGAGCAGTTCGCCCGCGCCTCGCACCAAGGCCACGCCGTGGGCAGGGTGGCGGCCCGCAACGCGCACGTGGAGCAGATCAGGGCGCAGGGCGTGTCTGTTGACGAGCGGACGCTCAACATTGGGGACGCGGCTTGGGTGGCCAGGTGTGTTGTGTGCGTGTCGAGCTGTACATCTGATGGAGCCGGTTCTGGCAAACAGATGGTCCCACAGTTCGCAGTCATGTCACAGACATGCTTCACATCCACAGCCCAGCCGTGTGCGCATGCGCTGGGTCAGGGTTTGTGCTGCTCAAGAGGTGGTGGATGAGCACGTGCCCACGGTGGGGCTGCCAGGTGTTTGCGTACTCGGTACGATCCCGACCTGCGCTTCTGGCCACCTCCATGAGTTGCACCCAGGGAGGTGGTGGATGAGCACATGCCCACGGTGGGGCTGCCAGGTGTTTGCGTACTCGGTGCGATCCCGACCTGCGCTTCTGGCCACCTCCATGAGTGGCACCCAGTGCTGATCTGGTTCGGAACAGCCGGCGGAGAGGGCATGAGGTGCACCCCGGACCTGCGTTTGCAGCGATTGCAGGTGGAGCGTTTGCAGGAGGAGCGTTTGCAGGAGGAGCGTTTGCAGAGGCCAGACCTCTGCTCTGTGCCTGTTGTTGGTTGCACGACACAGGCGCAAGTTGCCACCGCACGACGAGTACATGCTGGGGTGGGTGCTGGAGCGCAAGAGCTGCCCAGACTTGGTCGCCAGCATTCAGAACCAGCAGCGCTTCTTCAAGCAGAAGCACTGGCTGCGGCAGTGCGGGCTGGAGGTGCTTTACCTCGTGGAGGGCGACCCTGACCGGCTCAACATGGCGCGTGAGTGGTGGTTAGGGCTTGGTGTTTAGGGCTTTGGGGAGGTGGGGGCAGGAGCAGGTCTGGAGGGCGATTCTGACTGGCTCATGACGGATGGCGCGTGATGGCGTGTGAAAGAGTATGCGTGGGTTAGGACAAAGGGTGGGGCTTCAATCCAGCTGCAGCCGTGGCCGTGGTGTGGCGGTGTCGGCAGTCCGTGGCGCTAGCCATCGGCGGCTCACGCCGTGGCTCCGGTGCGACGTCCGATCGTGACTTGGTGGGGCACTCGTGGCTTGGTGTTGCGCCGCAGCGGCCGAGGTCAAGTCGATCAAGACGGTGCTTCAGAACAACGAGCTTGACGGCTTCAAGGTCCTGCGCACCGGCAACGCCAACGAGACCATCGTGCTGCTGGCACGGCTGACGCACTCGGTCGCGCGCATCGCCGAGCAGCAGCAGCAGCAGCGGGGCGCCGGAGCCGGCGGGGCGGCGGGGGCGGCGCAGGCGCAGGCGCCGGAGACGTTCAGCGCGTGGAACCAGAGGCTGTCGGCGATGCGCAGCGATCGGGGGCGCACCGTGCGCGACGTTTGGGGCTGCATGCTCGCCGCCGTGCCTGGTGAGTGGTTTGGACTCGTCGCGTGTGCTTTGTTGTCAGGCCCTTGCGCGCCTGCAGACCGCGTGCCGGTTCGAGGGCGAGCGTGTGGCACCCTGTCTTGCGATCCTGTGCGCAGGTTTGGGAGCCAACGCGGTGAACGCGGTGCTGGCCGTCTACCCGACAGCGCGCTCGCTGCACGAGGCGTACGAGCGGGTGGTGCGCGAGGCGCGGCGCGAGGGGCACGACGCGCGCGCCGCAGCCGGCGCGCTGCTGACCAACCTGCCGCTTCCGAGCAACACGGGCCGCGTGGGCGCCACCAAGTCCAAGGACGTGTTCGAGCTGCTCTTCCTGGAGGGCACCGACGTCTGATCCGGTGGCTGCGGCGGCTGATCGGCCTCTTAACACCGCCAGCTGCGCTGAGGCTTGTGAGCTCCTGAGAGGCTTTACGGACTCCATTCATCCCCCTGTATTCATGAGTGATATGAAGGGCAGACATGGCTGCTCGTGCAGTGGTCGCTACGCCCGCAGGGGTTAAAGGCGTGCGGGTGTGACACCGGGTGCTGCACTAGCACGCACACCTGTCAAGTTCTTGTGAACAGAAACGCTTGCAAACTGCCGAAAATCTACATGCGGCCAAGCGGCAGTCACAGCCCAGAACCGCAAGCGGCGGCGCCCATCACCCCCCTTACACTGCACACGTCATGTGCGTCCCACTGAGCCAAGCGCCTGCCGCTGCAGCCCCCCTCCGCGCCTGGCAGCCACCAAAGCTCTGCACGGTCAGCAACGCGGTGCTGCGCTGCTGTCGTGTCCCAGGCATGTGCACACCTCCTGTGCCACGCCATCAGGGCCCCCTTACAGCAGCACCCCGATCATCGCAGCTGGCCCCGAGAAGAGCCTCCTGGCCGTACCGCTGATCCTCAGCTGCGGCACAGTCTGTGGGCTGGCCAACGGTCATTGACGCCTGAGAAGAGAGACCTGCGCCACCTCCACCTGCCCGCCCTGGCGGCGCTGTCCCCTGCCGCCGCTGCCGTTGCCCCCGCCACTGGAGGGCCTGCACGCCGCCTCCGCTGCCGCCACCTGTTGCCACCTAGTACTTGCGGAAGGGGAACTCCACCTCGAGCTCTGCTGCCTGCTTCTGCAGCTCCTGCATCCGCGAGTGGTGGTAGATGAAGCCCACGTCGCGCTTGCGCGCCAGCGGCCCGCGGTCCACGTTTGACGCCACCTGCAGGCGGGAGGATGCATTCGTTCGCGTACGTTGCTGGTGAGGGAAAACCAGGGCCGCTGCCAGGTTGCTGCTGCTGCGGAGGAGGCGAACGCACCCGCACGGCCGCCTGGAAGCGCCTGACGATCTGCGGTGACAGCAGGGCGTGGCAGCAAGTGAAACACTGTCCTCGTCAGTGCGCTGCTGCTGCTGCTGCTGCTGGTGCTGCTTGCTGCTCACTGCGCGCACCTCCATGCACTTGTGGTGCCTTGCGTTGCCCGATGAGCGGATGCACTCGAGCGACTGTTCCCTCAGAATCTGCGATGCGAACGCGCATCGAAGGGGCAGCAGGGGTGTGGGGCGTGTTCTCGTTCGAGTTGAGGCTGATTGCGAGGCGCAGTGAGAGGCGCACCTTGACCTTCTCGACGTTGATGTACTTGCGCGACACGCGGTAACCGTTGTTGTGGAAGAAGAGCAGTGGCTCGGCCTTCTCGTCGGGCAGGCTGTGCAGGATGAGCGTCTCGTTCCGGCCCCCCTTGGTGGCGTAGCTCTCCCACACGCTCCGCACCTTGTCCGCGTACTCGCCGCTCGTCGCCATGGTGGTGCGCGAGCGTCTGCACAGCTTTGCACGCGTCGTCCAGAAATTTTTGCAGACCCTGATGGTGGCCGAGGCGCGCAGGGATGCCTGATGGCGAACAGAGAACCGCGATCGTCCAGGACTGGTGAATGCGGCCAATGACGCACGTCTGGATGGCGGGATGGGCCAGAGGCGGGTTCTGCGGATCGTTCGCCACCCCAGCGAGCGCGATGCCGATGAACGAGCGCGATGCGCGTGATTCCAGAGGCAGTGTGGTGTGCTGAGGCTGTGGAAGGGCTGTGTTTGCGACCAGCAGGTGCGTGGGGCGTGGGAGATGGAGATGAGCACGCAATGGTGCATCGACGGGTGGACGATGGCGGCAGGCAGCAGTGCGCAGCGAGAGGTGCAGCAAGGAGCTGCTGGTGAGGGCCAAGTTTGATGATGACTGACGGCTTTCGCTAGGGTACCGATACCTAGCCACCTGCTCCCAGGAATCAGCGCCCAGAAAAGGCGCAAGGGCTTGCCACGGATCATAGCGGCCGGCGCACAATCTGCCACAGTCCGCGCAGGAGATGACGAACGAGAGGTGAGGCCCTCGCCAGCACGCTTCCGCTCTGACTCCCACAGCAGCCGGACCGCAAAAGGCGTTCCCTCGCTGTGCCTGCACCGCACACACAGTAGGAGGGCGCGTGCGCTCAAGGCGCAAGCTGACGAGGAGCTGCAGGCCGGCAACCTGCGCAGCGCATGGCAGCTCTACAGCCAGGCCCTGGCCACGCTCCGCACGGCACCGGGCACCTCGCCCAGTGCTGCCATCACGCCGCGCACCGGCAGGGCGTCAGGGGACAGTGCTGCTGGTCGAGAGGGAGCGCTCTTGGGCTACAACGCCCACCCGGCTAACCCTAGCGCTGGCAGCAGCAGCACCGGCAGCGACAGTGTCGGCGGAGACCTGGAACGTGCGCTGCTCAGCAATCGTTGCCTGGCCTACACCAAGGGCAGCAGGTAAGCAGGCTCATGGGTGTAGCACACGTCCTGCTGCATGTGTTGAAGATTTTTCCATGTGCCGTCATACGGTGTGTGTGTGTGCGCTTGCATACGGTGTGACCTCACGCTGTGTACCCTCATGCGCCGTGACGCCCTCATGCAGGGTTGTGGAGGCTCTGGAGGACGCCCAGGAGCTTTGCAGGCGCTGGCCCCTGTGGCCCAAGGCACACTTCCGACAAGCCCAGGCAAGCTCGGCGAATGAATCACTCCCACTGCTTGTGCTTCTCGTCGCCAATAACTCAACAACGAAACAGAGCACACAGTGTGTGTGTGTGTGTGAGTCCTGCAAACGGGGCGTCAGGACACATCAACCACTGCTGCACTGGTTAGCAACGAGGGAGATTAGGCACCAGCCCAGGCCAGAGCATGCAGTCACCGAGCCACCAAGGCAAGGGTGCGCGTGTGAAGCAGCAACAACACAGTACAACACGTGACGTGCTCATACGCAGGCCCTGGGGGAGAGCAAGCGTCACCCCGAAGCGCTGCTGGCGGCCGGCAGGGCGTGGCAGCTGCTCTCTGCGCCACCTCATGGCGGCGACGGTGCGTGCGTGCGCGCGTGTGTGTGTGTCAATATTTGCATCTATTTGGGCGCCTCGGCGGGGCCGGACCCCACTACCGGGCGTATCAGATGTCTCGCAGCACTCAGGCACGCGAGCCAAAGACAGTAATGCGTGGCGTGTGTGTGCCACTTGCATACCAAGGGGCAGCCCGCCACCGCGCGCATAAAGAAGTAGCTTGGTGCACGTGTGGATCAGTGCACTGTGCAATACGCCACTCAAACGTCGTGCGATAGGAAGGACACCTGATCCGTGCAGCCTGACGCTCCGTATGCAAGTTACACACACAACACACACACACCTGACCTGGCGCAAGGAAACGAAAGCAACGCAGCAGTGTGAGATATCGTGCCATGCATGCCGATGGCCCGCAGGGGACATGCCGCCCCACCCCACACCTGCTGATGCCAAGCTGGCCGAGGAAGTGCGGGCGTGGATGGGCCGGTGCGTGGCGCGCCTCACCACGCCGCAGCTGGCCCACCTGCTGCACGCATGGCTATACCCTTTCCTGGTAGAGGGTATAGCAGGAAACCACCGTGGGCCGCTGCTGCAGCTGCATCGTTTCGGCGACGCTGAGCTTCAAGTCGCCGGTGGCGGCGTTCAGCAGCAGCAGCAGCAGCAGCAGCAGCAGCAGCAGCAGCAGCAGCAGAGTAGTCATTCGTTGCTGCTCACTGGCCACGGCGCCCTCAGTGGCAGCAGCGCGGACAGCACCAGCAGCAGCACCCTTGCCACCATGGCCACCGCACAGCACGCGCAGCACGCGCAGCACGCGCAGCACGAGGAGGCGGCACTCAGCGAGGCCACCTTCCAGGTGGTCAAGCAGCTGAGGGCTGAGGGCGCAGCGCATGGTGAGTGAGGGAATATGGGCTGAGCTCTGGGGTAGTGCAAAGTACAGTACAGCATACCTTCCTCGCTGCTGATCCGTGCTGCACTGGTTGATGCGGCCTGAAGCCCTGTTTGCAAGCTACACAAACACACAGTGAGAGGCGAGGCTCCAGGCTGCATCAAGTGTACATATCAGACGCCCACGCACCAGGTGGAAGCTCCGAAGCGCTCCTCGTTGCTTGATGCCTCAATTGCAGGCCGCCCCGCTCTGCCCGAGCGCTTCGTCACGTGGGCCTGCAGCATGCCACAGGTGCGCGCGCGCGTATGTGTGCGTAGCTTGCAAACGAGGCGCCAGGCCACAGCAACCAAGGCAGCGTGTGTAACGCACGCACGCTCAGGCAGGGCACATGGCAACTCCACCATTTCAGTCACTGCAGCCGTTTAGCCAGAGCTCGAGTGCTTGCTGCTGCGCTGCTTGAACGCTTTGCCTCGCAGGGACCAGACCCTCACGAGAGCGCCGTCCTGCAGCACAGCTTCCTCAATCACGCCTACCAGCGTTCCCTTGCTTGCTTCCTCGCAGGGGCCAGACCCTCAGGAGAGCGCCGTCCTGCAGCACAGCTTCCTCAATCATGCCTACCAGCGTTCCCTTGCTTGCTTCCTCGCAGGGACCAGACCCTCAAGAGAGCGCCGTCCTGCGGGCTTCAGCGTCGAGGTGGCTGCGCCGGTGGCCCGACACGGCACGGCACGCACAGCACGCTGTGCTGCTGGCGGAGTACGCCCTTCTGGCAGTTCCACCACCATCAGGATCACCCTGCAGCTTGCGTAGCATCGCACGCATCGACGTCCACACCACCAACGACAACCATGATGGCCACCATGGTGGCCAGCGGCAGCAGCAAGTGTCGCGTAGGGCGGGCGGAGGGAGCGGCAGCGGGCATGGGGTTGGCGACGGCGCGCCGCTGGAGCACGCGCTGGACCGTTTGGCGCACGCCTTGCATCTGCTGGGCTTGGCGCAGCTCCGGTGCGCTGTGGATGAGTACCAGCAGCAGCAAGGGGGGCAGCAGCAGCAACCCGAGGTCAGGCACGGCTCAAGCACAGGCGCCGCCATGTCACCAGCAGCACCGACGGCAGCGGCGACGGCAGCAGGAGCAGCAGCGGCTGCGGCAGCAGCACCATCAGCTGCGGCGGCAGCAGCAGCAGTGGCGGCAGCACCACCACCAGCTGCGGCGGCAGCAGCAGCAGCAGCTGCAACGGCAACAGGAGCAGCAGCAGCGTCGGCGGCGCGCACCAGGGCGTTGTATCGCGAGGGCCTCGTCGCGCTGGCGCTGGCGAGCGAGCTGTCGCCCGGCAGCAACGCTCCGTTCCGCGCGGCGCTGAGCAGCGACGAGGCGCAGATGGCGGGCGGGCGCGCGGTGCGGGGGGCGCTGCGGGCGGCTGGGGTGGCGGTGGAGCGGCTCACACAGCGGTGTGGCAGCAGCGGCACTGGTAGCCACGACAGTGGCGCTGTCGGTGGCAGTAGCAGCAGCGGCACTGTCTGTGGCAGTGTTAGCAGCAGCGGCATTGTTGGCGGCACTGGTGGCGACAGTGGCACTGTCTGTGGCACTGGTGGCGACAGTGGCACTGTCGGTGGCAGTAGCAGCAGCGGCGCTGTTGGTGGCAGTGTTAGCAGCAGTGGCGTCACGGTGGTCAGGGAGTCCCTGGCTGCAGTGGGTGGGGACGACAGTTCAGAGCTCAGGGCTGCGGTGAACATGGGCGGGAGGGGTGTGGCGGAGGGCAGCAGAGCGGTGGTGGAGGCGCAGGCACGGCCGTGGCTGGTGCAAGAGGCGATGGCGGCTTGGGACGCGAGCGACGCTGCGGCTTCACGTTGGCGCCTCAGGCTGGTCTTCAAGCCTCCCGCTGGTAGCAGCCCTGCTGTGGCGCGCGGCCAGTCTAACGCTAGCCCGAGCCCTAGCTCTGCTGTGAGGCGAGGTACTGGTGGCGGGGTGACGGAGGCGGCGAGGGGGAAGGTGGTGCAGGCGGTGGAGATGGTGCCGTGGCGGGCTGTGCTGCGTGAGGCTGTGGCAGCTGTGTGGTGTGAGGCGGGAGTAGGGTTGGCGGGGGCGGAGGGTGGCGATTGTGGCGAGGTGGCGGGGACGGGAGGGGCAAGGGCAGGCGCTGCGGCATCCGGGGAGAGGGGAAGCCGCGCGCAGTCGTTGGTCGAGGTGGAGGTGGAGGGCGTGACGCTTCCCACGGCGAGCGGTGTCGCAGCAGGTGGTGCGCTGCACGTGCGCCTGCTCGTGCGCAGCGGCGGCGGCGATCGGTGCGCCGCGCGCGAGCACTGCGGGGAGGGCCTGCTGGACGCGTTGAGCACGCGCCTGGCAGCGAACCAAGCCGGTGCGGTGGCGAGAGCGCTGGGCAGGCTTGAAGTGCAGCAGTCTCGCTGCGAGTTGCTGGCACGAAGCGGGGGCTTGTCGGGTGGGCAGGCGAGCGAGCGCACGTCAGCCGACCCCAGCCGCGAGCCTCCCTCGTCTTCCTCCTCGGCCCCTTCACCTCCCTCGTCTCCCGAGCCTGCCTCTGCTGCGGAGCTTCCAGCCGCGCAGACGGCCGTGATCGCGGCGGAACCGCAGTCGGCGGTGGTGCCGCAGGTTGCGGCGGACGCGGCAGCAGCGCTGCAGTCCGTGCCCACGCCTTACGCGGGGTACCAGCTAGTAGACGTGCGGGGCCGGGTGGTGGAGCGCCCGTCGAAGCACCCGTTCGCGCTGTGCCGTGTGCACTACTCTGCGGCGGACCTGCCGACGGAGGAGCAGCAGGTGTGCGCTTCAGCGTGGGGGGTGTCAGCAGTTGGGCCACTCAGGGCAGCGCGACGACGAGAGCGACGCGTCAGCGCAAGCGCACCCTGTGCCTGTTGGCGCGAAGAGGCTCCAGCGTACACCCTTACGCTGCACCCCACCACGGTAGCTGGGGCCCGCAGCACAGCGTCCTCAATCACGCCTACCGGCGTTCCCTTTCCTTTTTCCTTTCCACCCTGGCCCCACGCAGGTGTGGTTCGAGCCTGCCGACGGCCGGTGCCGATGGCGCCAGACGGCCAGCGAGGTGACCGTGGTGGTCCCGCAGCTCCCGCCGGGCACGACGGCCAAGCACGTGCGCGTCGACATCAGCGCGTACGACCTGGTGAGTTCGCGCTGCTTCGCGGGCTTCGCCCGGTTCCGCCTTCCACCTGCAGTTTGCGCCCCGTGAACGAGCGCGCGGGTGGACGTGCGCCCTGTGTGGTATGGTCACACAAATGCAGGCGGTTCGCCTGGTGCCGACGGGGGAGGTGCTGCTCTCCGGCGAGCTCGAGCGCGGCGTGATCGCCTCGGAGAGCACGTGGTGGCTCGAGTCCGCAGCCGCCACCGGGGCCGGGTGGAGCGCTGCGGCGCTTGCGGGAGGTGCGGCGGCCTCGGTGGTGGTGATACTCGTCAAGATGAACCTGGAGCTCCACGCCAGGTGGGTGCACTCTTCTCATCCTTCTAACCTCCACAGCTCCAGCTGGGTTGAGTGCTAGCGTGTGCGGTGTCTGAACGCTTCAGTGGCGGGTGGCGGGCGGCTGGCACCTGTGACCCAGGCCCGCGTGTGTGGCACTTGTATGCCGGACACCATTGCGCCGCGTCGTGTCGTGTGCATGTCGTGTCGTTCGCCTTGCGCAGTGGTGGGTGGAGGGCGGCTGACACGTGGTGGCCCAGGCTGATGACGCACCACCAGCCTGTGGCGTGGGACGACTGCCCCAAGGACTACTCAGACCTTCCCGCACCTGTGAGCAACGCGGACGTGCCAGCGTACACACTCCATCTGTTTGCCGTAAATGGCTCCACCAGATGTAAAGCTCGACACCACACTCTGCATGGCTTGTGTTTGCTGCCACACCCGTTTGCAAGCGCACGCACACGCACACACACAACGCTACTGGCTGGGTGTCAGGGCTCGTGCGACCCTCGCGCTGCAGCTTCCTCCCTTAAAACGCACACTGACAGCTCATCGTCAGTCTTCTTGCCTTCACAGTGTGGTCACGGTAGCCGCGCCCGCAGCACAGCTTTCTCAATCACGCCTCCTACCGGCGTTCCCTGCCTTTTTTTGTTTCACGGTGTGGCGTGCAGGTGGCCATCTTTGGTGACGGCTGCAGCTTCAAGACTCCTGTTGTGAACGCCATGCCATGATGATGATGATGATGCAATGATGATGATGCAGGTGCTCAGGGACCACGCTGAGCGCGAGGCACACAGCTCCCGCCTGTCTGCCCAAGCGGCGCGTGAGAGGGATGAGCTCAACGCCCTGACTGACGCTGAGCACGCCTGGAGGGCCCGCCGGGACAAGGCCCTGCTTGCCATGTGCTGACGATGGTCATGCTGCTACGGCCTTGCTTCCTCGTAGCTACTCCCTCTGGTCTGCGCTGGTGCCTATTCTCCCTCGCTGCTGACCCGTGCGGCATTGGTTGATGCGGCCTGAAGCCGCGTTTGCAAGCTACACACGCGCTGCCCGTAAAGCCTGCAACCTTGTCAACCATGAAAGAAAGAAAGGGAACGCCGATACGTGATTGTGGAAGCTGTGCTGCGGGCCCCAGCTTCGTCAACCTTACAGCGTCCAGGCGCTTCTATGACTCGCCGTTTGCATCCGGTAATCACCAGTAGGGTATGAACGCATGGTACCAGACCCTAACTAACCGCCTCAGCGGGTCCACCGTCAGGTAGAGGAAGCTGTTGCGGCTGCGCGTGGGGAAGAGCTGCACCTCCTCGCCTGCGCCACACACAGCACGCACAGCACAGCACAGCAACGACTGGCAGCGGCTCTGCAAGTGCACAGCAACTCGCACTCGCTCGCTCAGAGACAGGCTCTCTCTCTCTCTTGACAAGGAGAGAGAGCCTTGTCTGGCGCCCAGAGCTCACATGTGCTGTCCCACTTGGCCATGCAGTAGAGGGCGCGCTGCCGTGCTCACCGCAGGCCATGTAAGCAGCGTGGGTGCTCACCTGACTCGAGCTTGACCCCAGTGATCCTGAAGGCCGTGGACGCCACTTCAATGGCGCCGCTCGTGGTCTTTTGCACCCTGCGGCCATGCACGGCGGCGTGTGCGCATCAGGCCGTGGACGCCACTTCAATGGCGCCGCTCGTGGTCTTTTGCACCCTGCGGCCATGCACGGCGGCGTGTGCGCATCAGTGCTGGCAGGCGGCAATCAAACTGCGGCCATGCAGGGCAGCGTGTGCGCATCAGTGCTGGCAGGCGGCAAGCAACCTGCGGCCATGCACGTCGGCGCATTTCGTTTCGTTGCATGTTGCCGTCAGCCGGGCATGGCTGCTTGGCACAGCAGGCAGGTCACTGCGAAAGACGTCAGACACGGGCTTGCACAGCCTGCGCGAAAGACAGGTCATCAACAAGGGCGGTGTGTGCGCGTCAGTGGTGAGCGGGCATCTGCGGCAAACTGTGGCTAGTGCAGTGCCGCCTACAGCTGGTGCGCTTACAAGCTCGCCCACCACCATGGGCCACCTGGCGCTAATGCAGTGGTACAGGTTTCAAGCTCGCGCACCACCACCACATGCAGTCTGCTGCGCTCTGCGTGCTCTCGTGCAGTGGTGCACATTGCGACCTCTAACACTGGTTGCAGAGGGCGTGCAGGCGGGTGGTGTGGATTACGAGCTCGTCCACCCCCACATGCACTCGAAGCTGCAGTTGCAGAGGGCGTGCCGGCCGGTGGTGCATGCAGCGCAGCCAGAACGACAGCAAGCTTGCCGGCGGGTGGTGCAAAGCGGCACAGCCAGCACGAAAGCAAGCATGCAGTGGCTGGCTGGGCGCTCTCACGTAGCGGACATTGGCATCTGCTGGCCAGACATGGCTGTACCAGATGTTAAGCTCACCACACTCACGTGAGCAGTTCCTTGTAGATGCGCTTGGCCGCCTCTGTGTACGGTTCCAGCTTGTCCTGCAAAGAGCAGGGGGCAGAAGCACACTCAGGTGAGTGCTGGCCAGCAGCAGCACACACGCTTGCCTCTGCCTAGCAGCACACACGCTTGCCTCTGCCTAGCAGCACACACGCTTGCCTCTGCCTAGCAGCGCACACTCTTGCCTCTCCCTAAGCGCTTGCATCGGCGTTGACGCAAACGGCATGAATCTCTCCGCACCTCGTACTGGCAGCAGGGCCCGCCCAGGCAGATGTGCTCAAACACGCGCCAAAGCAGCTGGCCCCGCTCCTCCTCCCCGTACAGCTCAGCGTTCTCACTCTCGTCGCACAGCAGCATCTCTCGCAGGTTGTCCTGGACCTGCGTCCAGGACAAAATTTGCAAGCGAGGGTACACAGCATGCCCCTGCGTCAGGGCTTTTTGTCTTTGGCTCGCGTGCCTGAGTGCTGCGATACATGCGATACGCCCGGTAGTGGGCTCCGGCCCCGCCGAGGCGCCCAAACAGATGCAAACATCGACACACACACAGCGCCCTGGCGATGAGCTGAGTTGATGCCTGCCTTACGCTTACTGCCATCACTCAGCGGGACACGCAGCGTACACAGGCCCGATGCGCCTTGCCTGGTGGCCACACAAAACGCCACAGGTGCTGCTGCCGACGTGCCCTGGCCAACCCCCACCTACGCACCTGGAAGCCCTCACGCATATCCCTCAGGCCCATATGATGCCTTGCCTGGTGCCCACTAAACGCCACATCATGATGCTGACGGCGCCCTGCTGCTGCCCTTGCCAAGACGCACCTGGAAGCCCTCGCGCACATCGTCCATGCGCCTGACCAGCTCCCCCGTCGCAGCCCGCACCATGGGCGGCTGCGCCTCCCTGGACGTGAGCTTGTCAAAGATGTCGGTGCGTGTGAGCGTGCACGGCACCTGCTCCAGTGCTACCGACACCACCGCTTGCCCCTCCGGCACGAGCCGCTGGAACGCCCCGCCTTTGACCATGACCTGCAGGCCGGGCACAGAGCAGTCGCCGGTGCCTTTGCCGGAGCGCAGGCAAACGCTCTGCTGCCCTTTTCTGCTTCTGGCCCTGCTCGCAAGACTTGCTGCACCGAGAACAGCCCTGCAGCCGCGTGTTCTCTGGTCCTGTCCTGCTCATGCGGACACGTAGCCGACCTCAGCACACGCTTGTTTTGGCAGCACACTCGGTTGCAGGAGTGCTGCTGCCCTCCCCAATGGGCTGAGCACTGCAGGGAGCACCTGCAGTGCCGCCTGGACCTGTGGGTCGTTGAGCAGGTCCATAGCCAGCTCTCCTCCCGCCATGCGATGGTAGTACTTGGTGTAGCGGAACGCATGGAAGCGCATGCCCTTGAGCATGTCCCTGCGCGGTGGTTTGCCCACTGGCAAACCAGGTGGCCGCGTGCCTGCGACAGGTAGCGCCGTCCCAGCTGCTCCTGCTCTCACCATTTCTGGAGCTGCGACTTTGTGAAGGGCTCATTGAACACGCAGCCTTGGAGCTGCGAGCAGAGCCATGGCGTGCGTGCAGACTCACAACACACGCCGAGCGCGGGCGCACGCGTCTCGTACGTCCTGGTCGCCACGCCCAGTGGCTCACCGTGCTGGTCACGTTGTGGAACGCCATAAGAGCTGGTGCTGAGCCGCTCTGGCCGCGCTGACTCTGGGAAGACATGGGATCCATGGAGGCCCACGATGAAGAGTCCGCACCGCCGCCACAGCAGTCAGTAGCCAGCAGGATCACCAGCTAGACGCCTCAGCATGGCCATCTGAGGTGCGAGCGGGCGGCAATCGCACCTCCGGACGAGGCGAAGCAGATCTCCGAGTTCGCGCAGCCTGCACAGCGAGCAGAGGAGCGCAGTCGGAGGGCAGGGCGCGCCGCGCATTTGGCAGCTGTAATTGCTGGGTACGCGCACCGCCGAAGCGTTCCTCTTCTCGACGGTGCCACCCCCTGCGCGCAGATGAGCACGCTAGCCGACAGCAACCACAACTCTGCCTTCGCCCCCTACAGCAGGCCGCAACAGCAGCAAGCAGCAACAAACGGCGCGCACCACCCTGCAGGTATGCGGCGAGATGAGACTCGGGTTTCTGCTCCGTGAGCTCGATGCGCGAGAGGACCGCAGCGATGGCGCGATGCAGTGGAGTGTGCGCCTGTGGCTGTCGTGGCTCCCTGCCGCTTGCGTTCGAGCCGGCGCCCACCAGTCGTCGGCTTGGAGGCCGGCAGCAGCAGAAGAGCACCTGCACGCGCACACACTCGCAGACGTGATGGCTCTTCGAGGCAGCGACCCCAAGGCTGGCGGTGGACCATCTGGAGGCGGCTTGGGAGGTGCGCCTGCAGGTGCGCGACGTGCCGTGCCACCTTGCCTCTGGTGCACGCGCACGCAGCGCAAGGGCACGTTCCTCGGATGCATGTGGGTGGAGAGCAATCCAATGCACTGCAGCAGGGGCGGGGCCGGGCCGGTCGCCTTGACGCCACCTGATCATTGGGCACCCAGCACGCGCTCGCTGCCCTCCACCACAGCCTCAACACGAGTCCCTGCTCGCGCCTTGTGCGTGCGCCTCCTGCCGCCCTCACAGAGACGCAGCGAGAGCGGCGGCTGTCGATTGGCAGCCTGTACTCGATGCACGCGTCGCTCCTGCCCACCGACGGCCAGCTGCTCAGCACCAAGCGTCCACGGCCGCACAAGATCTGGAAGAAGAAGTACATCAAGGTGCACAGTGTGTCATTATTGGGTGGTGTTGGGTGGTGTTGGGTGTTGCTGGGCAGGGGCGAAGGCTAGCGCTAGCAGCGGGCAAGGACTGCCTTGCGACCAACAGCTGGCTGTCAGGGGGCCATGGCGGAACAAAGCACGCACAGCGGGCAAGGCTGTTGAGACTCTGCAGGCACTGTGGAGCCTTGCCGTGTGGGGGCGAGCTTGCTCGCACGAGAGGTCATGCGCGTGGGGCCCTTGCGCGATTCTGGCCGCAGGTCATGGTGATCGGCGACTCTGGTCTGGGCAAGACCACGCTGGTGCGGGCGCTGCTCTCCACGCCAGGGGAGCGTCTGCAGGTGCGGAAGGGCTCACCTTACAGCGCAGATGCACCTGGCAAGCAG
>QAXK01005842.1:0-23911 GCA_004335735.1 Chlorella sp. KRBP
GCTGCTCATCGCGCTGCTCGTCGCGCTGCCGTAGTCCTGCTTGCGTGGCAGCAAGCGCGGACGCGGCGCAATCGTGGCAGCCCTCGCTCGCTGACACGCACTCCTGCCTCATGCTGCCCGCGCGCAGGTCTCCAAGGTGCGAGTGCGCCACGGTGGAGCGTCCTTCCGGAGATTGCGATCGTGCTGCTGTACATGTACTGCTGGAGGACGGACGCCGCGGCCTCAGCAGCGCGCAACACAGTGTATGCATGCGTGTTGCCCGCCTGCAGGAGAAGTGCCCGCCGCTATGGTTCGTCATCTTCAGGTGCGTGGTGGTACTGTGTCCCGCGCGTGGTCCGGCCTACGTGCACACGATCACGTCACCACCGCGCCCCGCTCCTGTTGTTGTCACTGCAGGCTGTTCATGGACTGGATCCAGGTGTTCCTGATCATCGTCAATCCAGTCTACGGCTGGGACATCGACGCCAACAACAAGTGCGCTCGCAAACAACTTGGCTCGCACTCGGCCTAACCGCAGCCAAAGCTCACATGCTGTGCGCGATGCACCTGGCGCGCGCAGGTTGTGGCAGGCGTTCAGCTTCATCCAGCTGAACTACTTCATGACGGTTCGGGGATATACGTTCTTCCTCATCTGCATGTACGTCCTGGCCGTCGCGCTCTTCATCAATCTCGGGCTCTGCGTTTGGGTCAGCAACAGCTTCAAGAACAACAAGTTCGACCACGTCTGGTGAGCCTGGGCCCTCCTCCACAGTGTGGGGGTGCTGGCGTGCTGCGCGGGGTGCTGCGTGCGCGGCCCTGCCCATCCACGGTGCGGCAGCGGGCAAGCACGCGGGCAACCGGCGCTGCGTGCGTGTACATGCATCGCAGGCCCATCGTGTGGCTCAAGTGGTTCTCGCTGGTCTTCTACCAAGTGCTGGACATTGCCAGCCTGACGCTCTTCTTGATGGTGATGGACTGCCAGTACTTTCCTGGACCCACCCAGGGCTACAACCAGGAGTTCCCTGACGTCTGTGAGTGGGCTGGCCACAAGCCGGGGCGGGATACCAGCACAGCAGCAGGAGACGCAGCACTGTGAATCCAGCGCCCAGCGGCTGACGCACGCCCACGCCCGATGGTCCGATGTTGCTGCTGCCGTTCGCAGACTGCTGGGACATGCCCCACACCATCCACGTCATCGTGGGCGCCGTGGCCATTGCCGTCTTCTGCACGCTGGCGTCCATCTTCTCCATGGCTGAGATCGAGCTCAACCCTGTCAGCCGCAACCTCATGGGCATGGCGCACACCAAGTGAGCGCGCTTTATGCGCTGTTGTCCGCCTCCACATTAAGTCACGACGTTTTGCAGTCCTGATACCTGTGCAGCAGCAGGCTGCTGGCCACATGGGCATGGCAAAAAACAAAACACCTCACGCACTGCCTGCACGCCGCGTGCAGGGTCGAGGTGCTGGGCTTCGGCATCCGCATGCTCATGACCATGATCAGTGTGTTTGTCAACGGGCAGCGGTGGATGTCGGTGTTCCAGCTCATCCTCAGCTTCGGCCTCTGCTACTTTTACCTCAAGTGGCTGCCGCACCTCAACGCCTGGGTCAACCACGTGCGCGTGGGGTCCTACTTTTCTGTCTTTTGGGCGGCGCTGCTGCTCATCATTATGAGCTACGCGCCGGGCGTGAGCCCGGACGACCTCAACGGCCTCTACAGCCAGCGGTGAGTGTGTCATCATCATCATCACCATCCATTCAATGATTGCATGACGTTCACGACATGTGAGTGTGTCTGTGTGGGTGTGTGCCACTTGCATACTGGGGCAGTCCGTCCGTGCTGAGTGCCCCGTTGCGTGTGGGCTTACGCACGGGATGCAGCCACCTCGCGTTGCGCGCTTGTGCCGGAAGCGTAAAGTGTGGTAAAGGCATGCCGCTGCGTGTGTTGACGCGTCGCAGGAGCGGCCTGACCATCTGCCTGTGGGTGGGCTTCGTGCCCTTCTTCTTCATGGGCGCCGGGCTCTCGTGGCTGCGCACCAACTACTACACGGTCAGGATCGCAGAGCGCTTCAGGTGCGCTGGGGAAGGGCAGGGTCGAGTAATTACTCTTGGGCTGGCTGTGCACGGCCACGGCCACGGCAGGTTGGGTTAGGTTGGGTTAAGTTAGAGGTTAGAGCGCTTGAAGGGGGTGTGAAGCTCCTCGGCTGTTGGAGCAGACGTATTCAATGACTGTGAGCGATTGGGGGCTGCGGCTGACCACCCTGCTGGCACCTGAACATTGACGTGGCACGTGCAGGCACGCGCCGGCCACGGCCAAGGCCAAGCAGATCTACAAGTTCACCGACTCGCGCGAGGTGGAGATTGTCAGCCGCGTGTGCCGCAAGTGGGTGGATGAGGACACGTTGGAGGAGGATGCGGTGCTGCTGGCCGAGCGCATCATCAAGGCGGGGCTGCAGCTGCTGCCGCACCACCCCTACATGGCCATCTGGTGGTCGTCCTTCCTCATTGACGTGCAAGGCAGCTACCAGTCTGGGTACATGGCGCTGCAGGTGCGGTGGTGGAGCACGGTGCCACCACTCGCAACCATGGTGTCAACACCAGCGTGCAACGGCAGTGTGTGTGGGGGTAGCTTGCAAACGGGGCGTCAGGCCGCATCAACCAAGGCAGCACAGATCAGCAGCGAGAAAAGATTAGCAGTGTGTGGTAGCCGTGGCTGCATGCAGCGCTGTGTCCCTTCCCTTGAGTGGCAGAGCCCCTTTGCTCTGGGCCTTGCTGGCCAGCTGGTGGCTGCCATCGGCACACCCTGTGGCTGCGTGCACTGCGCCGTGACCTGCTGCTCCGCACAGAATGCCAAGAAGATGGCCAACCCGTCCTTCCTCGAGCGCTTCTGCCTCTTCATCCGTGAGCAAGAGCACACGCAAAAGGCCAGCGCCGCCTCCAGCGGGGAGAACGCAAACATCGACCTCGTGTCGTACGTGGAGTTCCAACGCAACTACCGGTGAGCCTTTGCGCAAGCAGCTTGTAACCATTGCGTTTGGAGTTAGCTCGCCATGGGCGCCCAATGCAGCCGCTCAAGTTGAAGGTGCCTAGCAGGATCTACTGCATGCACGAGGCCAAGACTAATGAGTGCAGGTGGGGAGGGTGGTGATGGTGCGTGCAGGTTGGCCATGCGGCTGCACATGGATGCGCTCATCGCGCGGCGCACCTTTTGGGAGACGCTGCTGCACACGCACGTGACGTTCAACAAGCTGGCGGACGCGGTGCAGCGCATCGAGGTGACGGTGCGCGCATCGGAGCGCATGTACAAGCAGGTGCTGGCGCGCCACAGCAACAGCGTCAAGATCCTCGTGCTGTACGTCAAGTTCCTACAGAGCGTGCGCAACGACCCCTGTGAGTGGCGAGGCGCATGTCTGCGGCACCCATGATCATCTGGCTGTGATCACCACGCCTCTGGATGCATTGAGCATCAAGTTGAGCATGAAGTGAGCGCGCACAGTGGACAGCGTGTGGGAGGCTTGATCTCAAGCATGTGCATGGGCTTGCATCGGCTGTGCTCTCTCTCCCGCAGGGTCCGCTGCCCGCTGGTCTGCTGAGGCTGAGAAGCTGCAGAAGATCGAGGAGGAGGCCAACGAAAGGTGAGGAAGCTGGTCCTTGTGCCGTCCTGAGGCGGTCAAACATACTGCCCGCTAGAGTGGCGCATGAGACTGAAGCAGGGTGCTCTGCTGCTGACGGTGTGTGTGCATGGCGCAGGGCGGTGTTTGGCGACAACGCCGGCGCGCACGGCAGCATGAACAACCACGACGAGAGCAAGGGCGTCATCGTCATGGGCGCCAACTGCCTCGTGCGCATGATCAACGACGTGAGTAGGCTGCCTCCTGTCGCAGCAGGTCTTGCCGCGCTGAGCCCAAGGCCACCTGTTCCTCACACCTGTTGTGGTTTGCTTGTGCACGTTTGCAGACTGCCTCCACGATGTTTGGGTACAGCAACAAGGCTGAGCTCGTGGGCAAGAACATCAACCTCATCGTGCCGCCGCCATTTTCCCGCAACCACAACAACTACGTGCGCAACTACATCCAGACCGGTGCGTGGCTCGCTCCCGAACAAACACGCGCACGCGACCAGCACACGCCAGTCACTTGATGACTTCAGCAGGCGCGGCACCGTCTTGCATGCGTTGCAGGGCGCGTCAACATCCTGGACCAGCTGCGTGAGTTTGTCGCGCTGCACAAGGACCGGTACCTCGTGCCCATCAACGTGAGTGGCCAGTGCACCACCCACACCGCACACTGCACAAGTCAACAACACCAACAACAACCAGCTGATATGCAAGCCACCCTATGTCTGAACGGACGCAAGAGCGTGAGTGCTTTCTGGTTGTGTGCCTTGGAATGATGCAGGTGTTTGTGACCAAGATCAGTGGGATTGGCGAGGACAGCGTCTTCATGGGCATCTTCCAGGCAGCTCCCCAGCCCAAGAACTGTGCCACACTCTGGCTCCTGGTGAGCGGCACCTCACGCCCACCCTAGCGCCGCTTGATCCTGACCTTGTGCGATGCCACTGGTCCAGGCGCGTGGACCAAGCCCTGGCCTGCTGCTTGCCCTGCATCCCGCCTCCCCCCGCAGAACGGCGGCGCTATCATGTCGTGTGACGGTGAGTTCACCGACTGGCTGGGCTATCGCCACGAGGACATCCACAACCGCCAGGTGGCTGAGATCATCGCCAACAGCGCCGAGTTTGAGAGGCAAGTGCCTTGTGCTGCATTGTTGTTGTTGTTGTTGTTGTGCTGTTGCTGCATCGCCATCCTCACCCGCCTCCCCCACCCACACCTGAGGCATGCTTGCGGGCCGTTGGGCCGCTGAGAGCACGACTAAGGCTGGTGGCTGGTGACACGGCAGAGAGAGGCAAGCGCAACCTAGCGTGCTGTGTTACGTGCTTTGTCATGTGCGCGCAGCGTCATGGGCCGCGTGCGTCACGATCACGCCGCCATGCTGGCGCGCCGTCCCACGGGGCAGCTGCGCGAGGCGGATGCCGCCACGGGCGGCTCGGGCGGTTCGGCGGCCAGCAGCGTGTGGACGATGAAGGGCGTGTGCATCAAGCACATGTACCTGGACACGACCATTACGGTGGATGCGACCATCAAGGTTGGGGGGATCGGCGAGACGGCCATGTACGTGTGCAAGGTGAGAGACAACAACACGCCCTGCCCGCCTGAGGGAGCAGGTGGCTGTGGAGCTCGAGTTTGCTGTGCGTACTCGTAGCGGGCCAGGCGCCTTACCTTGCTTATCGGGTGAAGGGTCGTTGTTGTATCAGACGTCCTACAGACCAGCCGGGCATGCCAAGCGAACGCGTGCAGCAAGACCATACAAACTTTTTCAATTGAAAAAGTGCTGACGACTGCGGAGCCGCTGCGTGCTGCCTGTTGCACACGCAGCTGACTGGCGTGGTTGACCGCGACCACACCCTCATGGTGACGGACACCAAGGGCAGGATCACGCACATGACCACCAAGCTGGCCACGCGCCTGGGCACCACGGTCTCCAAGCTGCAGTCGGGCAACATGGTGCACGCGCTCGACGCGTTGCTGCCCTTCCCCTTCATGCGCATCCACCACCAGTGGTATCGGGACAAGGCAGAGGTGCCGCCGGCATGGTCGTGCCGCTCAGGCCTCAGCATCTGCCTGCAGGCAACCACGGTCAACGGCCCGCAGCTGGTGCCCTTTAGCCTCAAGTTCGCCCGCAAGGAGTTTGTGGGCAGGGAGCCGCTCAACCTGGTGCAACTGACAGAGAGGACCACCGAGGAGGTGCGTGGTGGTGGTAGTGGTGGTGGTGGTGGTGTGCCTCTGTGTGTAGCTTGGGGCGCCAAGCCTGTGCACAGCCACCACCACTGAATCGGTATGGCGTCTGCGCATGCGTGTGTGCAGATGATTGACGAGCGGCGCCTGGAGCTGACTCTCAACAGCAAGGGCGTCGTCACTGCGGCAAGCAAGTCGCCGGCGGCGCTCTTTGGATTCGACCCACAGGCACTGGTGCGTGGCGATGCTCCTCTTGTAGAACTGGCAGCGTCCTGACTGTGTTTGGCACCAAGAGCCCAGCACAAGCACAAGCAAAGGTCAGCCGGCTCAGCCGGCTTTGCAACTCTTGCCTTTCGCCCTGTGCGGTGTGTTGGTGCAGTTGGAGGTGCACCTGTGCTACATCCTGGACGTCTTCAGCCCACCGCCCACGCACGACCACAGCAACCACGAGGATGAGCTGGCACAGACGGAGGTCAAGGCCACCAAGCTGCTCATGCACATGGCCGAGAGGTGCGGGCAACATTCGCCGCTAGCTGAGTTTCCAGGGCTGCGTCTCGCTGCCCAGCCAGTACACGTGTCAAGCATCACATGTGGCTGGTTTACCCGTTGCCGTGCCCTTGTGTGTGAATGCAGGAGCTACGAGCACCCCGGCATGTCGTGGCGTGTGGGTGTGACGCCAATCATGGACCCAGTGGCCCTCGCCCGCCTGGGACCCATGGGCATTGCCATGATGAACAAGCGCACGGTGAGCGACACAGCCACACTGCTCCTCCTCGACCGGCCTTGCCTTGCCCATACAGCCGGCCCTGCAAGCATTACCACGCGCCACATGTGCTTGCTTGTTGCATGCAGGTGCCTGCCGTCATGGTGGTGGAGGCCTTCATGGCTCAGCCGGAGATGGACGGGGCCGTCATCATCCTGCCCTCTGAGATGCAAGTCAAGGTGCGTTCGCACCGCCCCCGCGCCAACACCTCTCTCCACCTCTTCTCCCAGCAGCCACCCGCACGCTGCCTGCCGCCTCCCAAGCGCCATAAGCCGGGGCCCAGGGGCAAGGCTGCCAGAGCCCACGCCCGGGCCTGACGTCTGAACGCTTCCCGCACCGCGCGCAGGTGCAACTGTGGCGCTCCGACTGCCTCTCCGGCGTCTTCGAGCTGGACACGCAGGGCAACGTGGCGCAGCTGGGCATCAAGGAACAGCCCGTCTACAGCCCCAGCCTGGTCCTCGGCGCACCCACGTCCATGATCTCCTCCGTGCACTTCGGCCAGATCGTGCCGCTTCAGGGCAAGCCGCTGCTCGAGGCACTCTTCACCGAGCACGGCCTCGCGCCGCTCGGCAAGCTGGCCGCAACCGGCCCCAACGGCGGACGCGGTGGCATGCGCGGCGGGATGCGCACTGGCGGCACGCAGCAGAGCCGCCGCCGCGGCATCGGCCCTCTGCAAGTGACCAAGCTGCTCCACTGCACCGACGGCGCCGAGCTCGAGGTGTCTATTCAGGCCGTGGTGAAGCAGGACATCGGCGTGGGCTGCTCGCTCTACATCCTGTGCCACCTGGTTCAGCCGCGCAGCGGACGCTCGGACTTCCACACCTGGCTGCTGGGCGCGCCACCACCTGGCCTGCCCGTCGCCAACCGCCGCAACCGCCGCGGCTCGGCGGTGACGGTCGAGTCGGGGCGCAACAGCGTCCCGCGCGACATGATGCAGCACTACGCCGCGGCGATCGCCGAGCGCGGGACGTTGTCCATCGCGGCACCGGCTGTGACGACGGGCAAGCACCTGCACCATGTGCACGGGCTGGAGGCCGACTCGCTCACGCGCCCCCGCCACACCAAGATCGATGAGCTGCAGCACATGCAGTCGAGCACGGACGAGCCGACCACGCCTCCGGACGCCGGGGGCACGGACGGCAAGACGGTGATCACGCGCCACGGAACGATGGATCTGGTGGAGCAAGCGCTGGCCGACGGGAGCGTGCACAGCAAGCCGCAGCCCAAGGTGCAGGAGGGTGAGGATGGCGCGGACCTCGTGCACATGCCGCTGGGTGCCCTGGTGAACCTGGACGCGGTGGCCAAGGAGCTGGAGGACGGAGCGCTGGTGCCGCACCCGCCGGAGTCGCCGTCGCGTAAGGTGAGGACGCGCGTGGCGTTACAAGTGAGCTGCTGCAAGCGAGTGAGGACAGAGGAGCGACTCGTGTGTGCTGCGCTCCTTGCGTGCGTGGTGGTGTCGCGCAGAGTTCCCGGCGTCCTGGCAAGGCGGGCGACGACGAGCGCGTGTCGCACGGCGCGCCCAAGCGTGGCACCAGCAAGGGCGCGCGCGACTTCGCCAAGACTGGAGCTACGTCAAAGAAGAAGGTAAGGCCTCGGAGGTGGAAGAGCTTGCTTGATTTGCTTCGCCCCAGGGCAAGTCTGAAAGATCAGTGTGCCCCTGCCATTGTGCACCTGCAGCCGGACGGCATGAGCGTCAAGGCAGGCGCGTCGGTCAAGGGCAACGGCGACGACAGCGACGACGACAGCGTGAACGGCATGAAGCCCGGCGGTCGCGACCGAATCAGCGCGTGGATCACCAGCGCCGTCAGCGCCGCCGGAGGTGAGTCGCCGCCGCCATCTGCGGAGCCTGCGCCAGACCTTGCCGCAGCCCACGCACGGACCCGTCAGCACCAATGCAAGTCGCTTTGTGCGCTGCGTGTTGCTTGTGCGCGCGCAGACGACGCGACGCGGCGCGGGGACAGTGAGGGTGACGAGGACGAGGAGGGCGACGAGGAGGAGCAGGAGGAGAACGACGAGCAGGCGGCGCAGGAGGAGGTTGACGAGGACATGGATGCGGAGGAGCTGGACGAGGCGAGCAACACGGTCAATGACTACAAGCGTGGCAAGCGCCTCAAGAAGCTGGTCAAGATGCTGCTCAGCCCACAGGCGAGTGGAGCATCCTGTGGGCCCTGTGGGTGGGTTGGGGCGTCATGTGATTGTGGGCCCATGGTGTGCCAGCGGTGTGCAGGTTGAGCCAGCGTGTTGCGCCCTTGTTGCGCTGCGCTGCTGAGTGCAGGCCCAGGCGCCCAACAAGCGCCTCAAGTGGTTTGCCATCGGCACGGTGGCGGTGCTCATCGTGGTGGACCTGGCCATGTTCATGGCGTTCATGCAAATGGTGACAAAGCAGAAGAACCAGGTCAGCGACCTGCGCTCCTCATCCAGGGCCGTCAACCGCGTCATGCAAGTCAGCGTCGCCGTCAGGTGCGGCACCTGGCAACTGCGAGTGGTTGCCTGCGCACAGTCCTGGCTTTGGGCACGCGGCTCGGACTAGAGGTGTACGTGGCTGTGGGCCTGAATGTTGCTGTGGGCCTGACTGTGGTGTGTGTGCAGCGCGGTTGAGATCCTGTTGGCCGGCAAGGGCATCAAGACGCTGCGCCACATGGGCGAACTGGGCACCCAGGCGGAGCTCGACTACTGGATGGCGCAAATGGAAATAAGGACCAGCCAAATGGACGTAAGTGGGCAGCTAGCTCTCGTTTGACCATGAGGCTGGTGCTGCAGCAACGCATCAGGACCAATGTGCTCACGTCACATGTGGACAATGTGCACGTTGGTGAGCGCAGACGTACCACCGTGGCGTCTACCGCGGGTTCTCCACCACGCGCGAGCTGCCAGAGGACTTTGACCTGCGCCGCACCTGGTGCGCACCAGGGTTGGCCAGGGTTATGGCAGTAGCCACTTTGTAGCGCACAGCGCGTGCCATGCACCGCAACATGGGCTGACAAGTTGCTTCTGCACCTTGTTGCACGTGCAGGGAGGAGCCCGTGCTGGACATCCGCACCTTCTTCAACGGCGGCAACGGCACCTTTTCCATGGAGCAAAACATGTCTCTGTGGGACGCCGGCAACCTCTTCATCAAGGCGGCGCGCAACATCCTACAGACCACTGAGGCAACGTACGGCCTCGCGACCAACAACAGCCTGGCCTTCCAGAACAACACCGACGTGCTCTACATCGTGAGTTGGTCAACATGGAGCCGTAGCCCTAGTGTTGATGTGTATGCCTGCCCCTCACAGTGTGTGTGCCTGATGTTGGTGCTGTTCGATGTGCAGTTGTACAATGGCCCTCGCTCGGTGATGAACGCCTACCAGACCACGCTCGACGGGCTCATGCAGCAGGCGATCCTGGACTCGGCCCAGGTCAACAACGTGCAGCTCATCATCCTGGCCATCGAGGGTGCCTTTGTGGGCCTCACAGCCGTGGTGGTCATGTGGGTGGTGACGTCGCAGCTGGTGGCGCGCCGTTTTGCCATCTTCAGCATCTTTATGCTCGTGCCCAGCGGCATCATCAAGTCACAGGCCACCAAGGCTGTGGACCTGGAGCAGGGAGAGGAGGAGGACCCAGAGGTGCGCGCTTGTACCACTGCAATTCATTCTGTTCTAAACTGTACCTTGCCAGGTCAGCTGGCGCGACGGCGACAATAGCAAGCGTGCTGGGCGTCCTGGCACTGCTGGAATGAACGGCTGTGGGGCACGTGTGGTGGTGGTGTGCTGCGCAGAACGACGGGCAGGAGGAGGGTGCCGGTGCCGGCGCTGGCGGCGAGCAACAGGCGGGCAACAGCGGCGCCGACGGCAGCGGTGCCGTGGGCGGTCAGTCGGGCAACGATGCCGAGTGGGGCGCCAAGAAGAACGCAGGTGCCACCAAGCTTGTGTTCAACACCATGGCCTCGCAAGAGATCAAGAGTGAGTGCGGCTGGAAGAGTCTTGCGCCCTCATCAAACTCCGCTTTTGCCTAGCCAGCACGAGTCCGTCCGACATTGATGGCATGTGCGCCGCCGCCGCTCTCTCAACCTGTGCTTGCCCTGTGCCGCGGCTGCCTGTGCAGAAGACGCACCCACCACGGTGCTGGGCCGCGTGCTGGCCGTGCTGCCCTCCTTCATGCGCCCGTCCAACACGGCCGCACAGACGGGCAAGCGCCGGCTGCAGCGCAACATCACCACCATCCTGTGGATCACGTGGCCGTGCATGTTCTGGGCCGTCTTCGTCATCCTGATCAACCTCATGGGCTACCTGAGCCTGCGGAACATCAGCGCACCAATCGCCATCTCCAACGTGAGTTCACCACCTGGGACCGCCCACACGGGTGGCAGGCTGGCAAGACTGCTCGCACATTGGGGCAGCCACGCATGACCACATGTTCAACAGTGCCTAGCCACCAACAAACGCGCTGTCAGGTGACGGTGGACTGACGTGTGTGCGCCTGCCGCGCCATGTGCATGGTTTGCTACCGCAGATTGTCCAGTTTGTGAGCATCCGCGTCAACAGAGTGCTGCTCTTCAGCCAGCGCCTCGTGTCGGAGCAGTACCTGGACCCGACCAATGGCTACGTGGCCGGCCCGCCCGTCGCTGCTGGCACCTACGACCCCATTCAGGCCCTGTACCGCAAGACCCTGGAGAATGACTACACCGACCTGCGCACCGAGTACGACGCCATGCTGTGAGTGCGGGGCGCGACAACAACGGCAAGAGCATGGAACGGCTGCCTTGCCACGCCTTGGGGTCACCACCACACCGGTTGCGGCAGGCGCACTGCTCACGCCTGCCCTGCGCCCTGTATGCACCCCTGTATGTGCGTACGTAGGTACGGCAGCAATGGCCCTCTGGCCCGTAACAAGACGACGCCGCACTTCACCCTGGCCACCACCGGCATCATGTTCACCCAGGTGCGCCACAATAGCCATTCTGCGCCGCCTGCACTGCTTGCCGCCTGCCTGCCCAGTGCAAGAGGCTCTCCCACAAGTGCGCACGACCTGTTCCTGTACTGTTGCTGCGTGCTGGTGGCGCTGCGTAGGGCGCGGAGATCATGTACACGGCGCAGCCCTGCATGTGCCAGACAGCGTCCGACTGCCTGCCCCCCACCCACGCCTTCTACCGCTACACGGTGAACGGGCTGGACCAGGCACTCAAGGAGTTCTTCTACTCGATCGAGTCGCTCATCCTGCAACCCTGGTACAAGACCAACCTGCAGTCGCCCTACTTCGAGTACATTTTCGAGGTTGGCAACGCCGACATCACGGGTGGGCTGGTGCTGCTCACGGACGTCTACACCACCTTTGTGCAGGTGAGGCACAGTCTGTGGGGCAGCCTGCCTGTGCTTGTGGCCACTGGCACCACAAAGCCTCTGCTCTGTTTCGCATTCTGCTGAGAGCTCATGCTGACAATAGCGGGTGTGTGGCCTTGCTGTGTGTGTGTGTGTGCGCGCAGAGCATGTACTCCCAGGTGCTGACGCTGCACGTGGTGGCGCTCATCGTGT
Organism: Chlorella sp. KRBP; assembly: GCA_004335735.1. Lineage (NCBI taxonomy): Eukaryota > Viridiplantae > Chlorophyta > Trebouxiophyceae > Chlorellales > Chlorellaceae > Chlorella > Chlorella sp. KRBP. The sequence continues at coordinate 12,041 of QAXK01005842.1, forward strand.
GCGTGACGCTGGGCCTGGTGTTCCTGCTCTTCATCATGCGGCCCAACTTCTCGCGCGTGACGGCGGAGAGCAAGCGCGTGGCAGAGCTGCTGAGCAACCTGCCGCAAGAGCTGGACGTGGAGAGCATGGTGGTGGAGGCGCTCAGGACCAACCACAACACCCCAGACCCTCAGGTGGGTAGAATTTGCAGGACACAATCACTCACAATACCCTTGGGGGGGAGAGCCTGCCAAGCCATTCTTCGCCAGCTGCTGCTGCACGCGGCTTTGAGCGTGTGGCGTGCTCTTATGTGCCTGACTGGCAGACTAAGGCTTAAAATTATAAGCCTCGGGTGTGCGCTCCGTCGTGCGCAGGCTGAGCTTGAGGCGGCCGCCGCTGCCAAGGAGGAGGCGCGCATCGCGGCCCTGGCAAAGGGCTCCACGCGCCGCATGAGCATGGACGACCCGGTGAGCATGGCCAACGGGCGCCGCAGCAGCATGGACGCCACGGGCGTGCCCAGGCGCGGCAGCTTGGACGCGGTTGGTGTGCCCCGGCGCGGGAGCATTGACGCCGGCAACGACCAGGTTATCAAGTTCAAGGCCGCGGTGTAGGAGGAACAGCAGCAGTGGGGAGCTGTGAGTTAGCTGTCTTTTCCTGGCGCATGATCATTGCTGGTTTCTTCTGGGGCTTTGCGGCAATGGATGCTTTGGTGCGCGGTCATAGCATCCTCTACGCTCTGAAAAGGAGTGCAGGGGATAGAGCGGCGGCACTGCCAGTACTGCTGGCGTCAGTGGGGATTGCTCGGCGCTGTGAGCAATGCGCGTGACCGAGGGATTGACTGTCAGGAGCTTTCCTGCAGGTGGGAATTAGCGTGCTGGTTGGGCGGCACCTGGCAGGGCAACAAAGCGTGACAAAAGTGCTGGAATGTCTACGGCTGCTGCGAGACTGGCTGGCACGCATGACAATCTGTCTGAGGGCATTCCTGGGCGCTTAACACTTGACGTACTCGGCTGCTGCTGTCAAAGTGCAGAAATGCTCGGATGTGTGCGATGTGAATGTGTGTTTCGGCCACTTGAGGTTCAGGCTGCCGTCCTCACCTTGTATGCGGCCTGGCGCGACGTGCAGCGCCCATGTTCAGCGCCAGTGATGTTGTTGCTGTTGTCGAGGTGGCTCCTGGTTATCGCGGGTGGCTGGTAAGGCGGCATCAAGCGTTACATGTCGCCAGGAGGTGAAGCACCAAGCGGGTGGCCACGCCTTATCCACTTGGGGCTTAATGGGCGGGGGCAAGCGCTGCATGGCAGTGTGCTCCCCGTACGGTTTGAGGTATTCCTCGGCTGTGGGTCCTCGCCTGACCAAGAAAATGACCAAAAAAAGCGTTTGCGACGTCCCCTCAGGCTGGTTTGTGTGGTTGTGTGCGTGGTGCAGTGCTGCGAGGCACAGACATGGGGCTTTGTTTGCGGCAGCACTGACTACAGTACTGTAGAATGCATTGAGGCTTCCGCCTCAGGCACACACGTGCACAGCCCCTGCACACGACATGCACTCAGCCCCATTCTTGGCCCGCAGTGAAGGTCCTTTCGCACTGCCAGGTCTCATACACACTGCCCTGCATCGCCTGTGAAGTTTGCAAAATGAAGCATTTGTTCGCTCCGGACGTTACCATCTGACGTGGCCTGCTGCACCATTCGTTTACCCAGACTGTCGCTTTGAAAATGTGGCCAATGCACCTGGAGTCACAGCATTGCTGCACAAGAGTACTGGCGTGCAGCAGCCGTGTACACTCCTCTTCTTTTGCCTCTGTGCCATAGTCATGCTCACATGACACCGATTCCATGACTAGTCCTTTTGCCGTCTGTTGCTGTTGGCGCCCAACTCTTCCCCTCCAGACTGCGTTGGCGCCGTTTGTCCCGAGTCCCCTCACGATTGCTTGCTCCAGCTTCTCGTTCGCTTTGCTTTGCTCAACGGTGGCGCATCTCAACGTCCTGCAGCGTCGTCTGCGCTCTAGAATTTCTTCCGCGGCGCCCGCACAGTCTGTCTGATGTGCAACGTTCTTCTCGCCATGCTGCTGCTGCACACCGTGTGTGCGTGGCTTGTACCGTTGTGCCGTGTGCTCTCACCCTGTACCCTTCACGCCATAAGTCTCGGTCCAACTGTTGCACGTGCCTCCATCTAGGAGGATGACGAGCATCGCGTCTGCGTGCATGTGCGTGCATGTCTTTTGCATAACGTGCGCGCTGGCACATGCGGTAGCACCTCGTCCCACACCCAGCATGCAAGCAAACGTAAATGTGCACGTCGCATGGAAGCCCTCTCTACCGTAGATGAATCTCCAAAGCGCAATACACGCCAGAAGGCGCGCTACGCCGCACAAGGGCAAAGCAAATCACCACCAGCACCACCGGCGCAACCCTGAAGCTGCCAACAGGTCCAGCCCGCTGGCACACCTGCGGCCAGCCACCAGACGCATCTAGCAGCTAGTGACCCGTATCTCCCTTCACACTGTACGTTCGCACGCAAGACTCCAAAAAGCCACACCTCTCCTCGCACTTGCTGTCTCTCTCTCTGCAGCGCTACCAGTACCTCTCCCGGCTAGCGTCCCGTTTGTTCACAGCGTCCACACGGCCGTGCCATACACCAGTATCCCCATGGCCACAGCCGGCACCAAACTCCCCAGGTAGTACCAAGTGGCGCGCTGATTAGCCTGCGCTTGCAGCCCCAGCTTCTGCAGCTCCACCACCCAGGTGGAGACGGTGCTGAGCGACCCGCCCACGCCCAGCATGACAGCTGTCAGCACGCCGTTCGAATCCGGCCCCAGCGCGCGCACGCGCAGCTGCAGCAGCGTCATGACGTAGTCGATTAGGCAGCCGCCCATGTTGGCGCACCAGGTGCCTAGGGGGAACCAGGCGGGGGGGAAGAGGGGCGCCGCGCCGGCGGGCGCGGGGCGCGTGTTGAGGACGGACAGCTTCCACCTGCGGCGACGGCAACAATCAGGAACCACCAGGCGTGGTGAGCACGTGCCAGATGGTGGCAAAGCAAGGTGTAGAAGCGCCACTCAGCAACTGCCTGCGCGCTGCTCCGTTCGTCCGTTTGTCTGTAAGGCAAAGGATGAGAGAATGACGTGCGCACGCACCGTGTGAGGCACCCGATGGGCCCCAGCAGGATGGCCACCCACAGCGCAAAGTCCTCGTTGCCCGGCGCGTCCTCCCGCACCTCCGCCGTCGTCACCACAGCGATCAGCGCCACAGACACACCGCTGAGCACCAGCACCATGACCCCTGCCCACACGTCCGCCAACGCGCACACGCAACCTTGCGCGCCACCACTACCACACCACCACCCTCCCTTGCCCTCTGCCCCCTCCGCCGCTGCCTGTCCACCGCCGTCCCAGCAAGCCTCAGCCACCGCTTGCCCCTGCGCTGCCGTAGCGGTGGCTGCTGCTTCGTGCTTGCCTGGCGCGCCGTGCGTTGGCGCGGCCTTGGCCAACAAGCCCATGCCTTGGTGCGTCGCGCTGATTTGCGTGCCTTCCAGCACTACCTGCACCTGGACGGGTGCACGCTGCACTGACTCTGGCACAGCCAACGTCACCTCCAAGGGAGGTGCCGCCGCCGCCGCGGATTGCTGCTGCTGCTGCTTGTGCTGCTGCCTGTGTTGGCTGTGTCGGTGCCAGTGGCCTGCCAGCATGAAGGCGAGCTGCTGCCCGAAATTGAGGGCGGCTTGGGAGGCCAGGCTGCCGAGGATCAAGCCGCACACGGCCTCAAACCACTCGGTGCCTGCGTCACGTGTGGGCGGAGAGGTGCCGACCATCATCTCCACCATCTGACTCACCCTGCGGGCACGTGCAGGCAGGTGACAACGTGCCATCAAGCCGTCGCAGGGGTTCCAGCTTTGTCCTGTGTGTGCGTGCGTGTGTGCCGCTGCGCACACTTTGCCACCCTCACCAGCTGGCAAAGGTGGTCAGGCAGCCGCACAGCCCCGTGCGGAGGCCCAGCAGCAGCGCAGAGTGTTGCTGCAGCGGGCTGTGTCTCGGCAGGCAGGCGCACGGCACGCCGGCCTGCACCGCACCACCAGCAGGCGGTGGAGCAGGAGTAGGCTGTGGCTGCTTGTCCGCTGCTGCTTCGCCGTCCGCTGCTGCTCGTGCTGGATGCTGTTGAGGTGGAGGAGGCGCGGCGGGGGCGCCTGGCCGCATCAGCAGCAGGTCGGCCGGCGACAGCAGCCCCATGAGCGCAGAGCCCAGGATGTTGGCTGGCAGGTCGGTGAACAGCGCGCCCCCGGGCCGGCTGAGGCCGGGAGAGGTGACGCAGGGCACCCAGCTGCCGCCATCGGGCTTGCACGCGCCGCCAAACACGCGGCCAAGGTAGTAGCGGATGAGCACGCCCAGCTGGCCCCAGGCCACCAGGTGCAGCAGCTCCGACACCAGCTGCCTCATCCTCCTGTGCGCATCGACTGGCTTCTTCTGGATGGCCGAAGTGGAGGGGTTTACCGTGTGCCCTCACCATGATACGGGAGAGGACGAACACAGGAGCAAGAAGCAGCAGGAGATCGCGTGGAGTTGCCGCTGCAGGTGCCCGCTATGCAGGTGCGAGGGCGCCCTCGCTTCGCTTCACGGACGTACGAGTCTTCGCTGCGAGCAGAACACGCAGCTCGGCGCCCACTCAGCAGCAGCGACGCTACGAACATGCAGCCCTTGGGCTCGTGCTACCTGCGGACGATCAGCTGCGCTCAATGTGCCGCGGCAGACGTTTCTGGGCAATCGCGCGCGCTGAACGCAGCAGAGCGTGCTTGCGCGTGCGCTCCAATGCGTGCAGAAGCACCAGGGCCCCTCGCTGGGCGCGTCCTGAAGCAGGCCCAGCGTTCCAGCAGCATCACAATGAGAAAGGCGCAGCTGGCGGCCGAGTCTTCCTTCGACGAGGTGCGCGAGCCTTTCCAGTGCGAGCACCACAGCTGCGTGCGAATGAGGAGCCCACAGTCCCCCCGGCGCGCCACCCGCATCATGCGTGCCGTGCGGCGGTACTGCTTGTCGTGCCGCAGGCCACCAGCGCGGAAGAGGACCAGCAGGCGCGAGGGCGGGGACGGCAGCTTGACAAGGTGCGTGTGCAGCAGGGGAGGCAGGGGACCCAGATCCCAGAGCCGCTGCATCCAACAGGTGTCGACCCTGTGGCCGCGTCCACAACGCAGGCCAAGCGCGGGCGTGGCAAGAGCAAGTCCAGGTCTCCAGCGCGGGACGATGACGATGGCAGGAGCAAGAGCAGGAGCAGGAGCCCCCCTCACAGCCGCAGCCCGCCCGGAGGAGGTAAGACAGCACCAGAGCCACGGCCACCACAGCAAGCCTCACCTCAGCACCAGGCCCACAGCTGACCCCACACGCGTGCACGCGCCCGCAGGCACGCTGGCAGCTCACCTGCGCAGGGGCTCGGAGGGCTACTCCAAGCTCTTCAACATCCGCAGCACGCAAAAGCTCCAGGAGTTCTTGCCAGCCGACGCCCCCGGCGTGGTGGACCTACGCCGCGCCTCCTTCCCCATCACCGCCGCAACCAACCCGCTTGGGGCCAGCGGCAGCCTCACGCGGCGCACCGGCAAGGCGCCCCACCACAGCCTCTACCCCGGCCCGCAGCCACAGGTGCAGCTGCGTGAGCTGCTGCCGGTGCTGGCGCCCACCGACGGCATGTCCACGCCGCCGCCGCTGTTCCTCAACGACCGCCTCATGTGGGAGCTGGACGAGCAGGAGGCACGGCTGCAGGGTGAGCTCGACGCACAGGCGGAGGAGGAGCACTTGGTGCTGGTGCGGCAAGAGCGGGACATGGACAGGGTGCTCCGGGACGCCGGTGTGCACCCAGACGACCAGGATGCCGCCTCCGCCTCCAGCAGGCCTGTGCAAGCAGCCAGCGCCAACAGTGGTGGTGGTGAGGGTGGCGGAGGGGGGGTGCAGGAGGGCGGTGGCAGGGCAGCCGTGCCGCTGCTGCCGCTGCCGCGGGTGGACTCTCGGGAGATCATGGCACGGGCCGAGGCGCTGGACAGCCCCTTGTCTCAGGCCAAGCGGGTGGGGCCGCTCACACCAGAGCCGGGCACCAGCGATGCGGAGGTTGGCGGCGGGGGGGCTGGGGGGTCCAGCTGGCAGCGCAGCGAGGACGCCTTCATCACTCCGGTGAACGAGCCGGCCGACCAGTCCTACCAGCAGTTCATCGTGTTTGCGTCGGCGTCAGTGGCGGAGCGCGAGCAGACAGCCATGCGGCTGCAGCAGCTGCAGCAGCGCCGGCAGCATCAGGAGCAGGCGCAGCGGACGGTGGCTGAGCTAGCGGCAGGGGCGGGGAGGGGCAGCCCGGCCTTGGGTGGGACAGCGTCCGTTCCTATGGACCTGTACATGTACAGCCCTGACACGGCCCCACATGGGCACAATGTGCTGCGTACGCCACCACAGGGGGCGTATCCTGCCGTCCAGCAGCTAGGTGCTCAAGCAGCCACAGCGACGCCAGAGCAGGGTCAATTGCACGCGGGCGGCGGCGGCCATGATGGCCAGGAAAGCTTTAGGTTTGGGCGAGGGTCGGGTGTGGGCGAGGGCACGTCGACGCCGTCGTTGCTGGAGCAGGAGGCAAGGAGGTTCACGGAGGCGGAGCGGCGGCGCTCACGGGTCATCGCGCAGCAGCTGGTGCAGCTGCAGCAGGAGAGCAAGCTGCTGCAGGAGCGCAGCAGGGCGCTGCAGGAGCGCGTGCACCATCCCCCAGGCGCCGTGTCAAGCTCTGTGGACGCCGGGGAAGCGCTGCAGCAGCAGCAGCCTGGCGAGGTGCCAGCGGGGCAGGATGCGCACTCCGAGCAGCAGGGCCCTGCTCTGCCAGGTCAAGCGTTGCAGGAGACACAGCAGCATCAAGAGCATCCCTCAGCAGCAGCAGCAGCAGCACAGGCTGGCGGCACCGGAGGCTTTGAGAGCCCATCTAGAATCCCAGGCGGCTTGAATTGGGCCTTGCCGCAGAGAGGCGCCACCAACACCGTAGCTGCTGCCACCCAAAGCAAGATCCCGCCACCACCTATCGCCGTCGCATCGCCATCGCCGCAACCCACGCCCACGCCGCCTGGAGCAGCGTCCAACACCTCCTCAAACTACACCAAGGTGCACCTCGTGGATGATGGTGGCTGTGAAGTGGCTGCAAAGTTGGTGCCACCCACACCCTTCCCACGGTGCCGTGCCACCCTCACCCTTCCCACCGTGCCATGCCACCCTCACCCTTCCCACCGTGCCATGCCACCCTCAGCTCCCCATCCTAGCATGCCCGCACCGCATGTCCACACGTCCACGCCCGCAGGTCATGCACAGCTACGCCAGGCAGGTGAACGAAGGCCCCGTGCGTTCCCCGCTCAAGCGGCAGGGCAGCAGCACCTCGACCATCGAGCCGCTACTCCCGCGCTGGTCGGACCAGCTCGCCTCCTCGGAGAACTCCCCGTTGGGCAGCCCACAGCACTACCACCGCCGCTTCAATTCGCCCCTCAAGACGCACCCGTCGCCAGACCGCAAGTCGCGACTCCAGAACCAGCAGCACGCGGACGCCGCCGTCGCCGCCAGCGAGCACCACGGCCAATCGCAGCAACCCCCACAGCAAGCTGTGCCGTTGCAGCAGCAGCAGCAGCAGCAGCAGGAAGCTGGGATTCCTCAGCACGCCGACGGAGAGGGCGCCGCAGCCGCCGGCGCCCCGGCAGCCCCTCCCGCCGCTCCCGCGCCCAAGCCGCGCCGCTTCCTGCCCGAGGTCCGCATGCCCGTGCTGGTGCAGCAACGCGCGGCCGAGCTTACCGCGCTCATGGCCGCCAAGGCGCCTCCCGCCGTCGTTCAAGCCGCTCCGCCGCAGCCACCGCAGCCAACCTACGCCCCCGGCAGTGAATTCGCAGCGCAGCACGCGATGATGAGCATGATGATGGGTTCTTACGGCAACCACCCCTTCCACAGCATGCAAGGCCAGGAGCAGCAGCAGCAGCACCTGCCTCCCATAGCCTCCACATTCGGCGCCCCGCCGCACGCGCCACGGCCTGGGACGCTCTCCGCCGCCTACCCCATCTACACGCAGCCCATGGCAGCCCTGCCGTTCAGCGGGTTCATGCACATGATGCCAGGCGCACTGCCGTCAGCGTCCTTCTTAGGCTTGGGGCAGGCCGCTGCCCCAGGCGGGCCGTATCACGTGACCATTGGCGTAGCGCCGCAGCTGTCCGTCAAGGCGCAGGTGCAGCAGAGAGCTGACGCGGCAGAGGCGAAGCAGCGAGGGCGGTACGAGCAGCTGGAGCAGGGGCTTGCGTCCCGGCTGGACACCAAGCAGCAAGACCACCATGCAGTGGGGGCGGGCAAGGCGCGGCAGGGCGCAGCTGGCAGGAGCCCGCACCGGGATCAGGACAGGGCGCCGGCTGCTGGAGGCCGCCCCGCCTTTCGCGTCTTCTGATGCACCTGAAGAAGGTTCTGTGGCTCTGCTGTGGCTCTGTGCGCGTACATATAACCTGCATGGCGTAGCATCATGCGCCCACGTCCCTGCCATTGCTCAACCCGCATTTGCGAGCGGTGGAAGTCATGGCTGAAACGCCTCCCTGAGCAGCAACGCTTCCCTTCAGGCAGACAAGACTGACAACAGGAACACACGGCACGCGAGCCACGCGAGCAGCAGCACAGGAGCCGCAGAGCAAGGGATTGCCGCACCAGCAAAAAATGCGCAGCGCCACTGCAGGGTTCCACCAACTGTACACCACCGTCACCGTCACCCCTGCACCGTGCCATTATTCTAGGCTGCTGAACGGCTGACAATAGCAAGCTAGTAGCGCACTCTGTATTTGACTCCAAACTCAGAACTTCATGTCCAGGGGCGGCAGCGACAGCAGGCGCAGGTCCAGCTTGATCTCCAGCAGCAGCGGCTCCTTGCCCTGGTGGCCAGCTGGCCCCCTGCCGCGCACCACGGCTCCGCTGCCGGCTGCAGCGCTCCCTGCACTGCCCTGCGGCACCAGCCTGAGCTGCGGCGTGGACAGCTCCACGCCCTGCATGTTGAGCGTGAGGCGGCTGAAGAGGGCGCTCAGGTGCTCGGACACGGCCACCTCGTCCGGCGTGACCTGGTGCGCTGGCTGCTGCACCGCTTGTTGTTCGAGCACGGCGGTAGGCGCAGCTGTGGATTGGCTGCCTCCCACCAGCCCTTGCTGCTGCTGCTGCTGGTGTTGTTGCTGTGGTGCCATGGTGTGGGCGTGCACGTGCGCGCCATGCACGCGCCTGGCCGTCACTCTGACACCTGGCCTGCCGCCGCCGTGCGCCTTGCCGTTTCCGTTGAGGTGCATCTGGTGGTAGCGTGGTGGCGCGTTGATGGCCCTGATGGTGGACGCAGTCACGGGTGCCTCCATGCCCACGCTGTACACGTGCGTGTGCCCCGACACGTCACAAGACCCAGTGTAGAGCACCTGACCGCTGACGCCGTCCGCGCCGCGCGTGAACTGGACTGTGCTCGAGTTGAAGTGGAAGGCCCGGCCCTGCAACAACGACAGGGCAGCAGGGCAACGATGTGCGTACTGGGTCAGAGCCGCCCATACCGAGTCATGACCGGCGTACAGAGCATATGCGGGTGTGTGCTTGCTTGCCTGTACTGCGGTGGCGGCTGGTGTGGCCAGCAGCGGGTGCGCCATGAAGTTGCCTAGGTCGGCGGGCGTGAGCACAAAGGTGCAGCTGCCCTGGGGCACGTTGCGGAGCGCCACGCGCTGCTGGAACATGAGCGCGGCCTGCAGAGGAGCGGCACGCACGCGCATGATGAGGTGAGCGGACGCGCTAGGCACACTCTGGAGTGCTATTGTTCCCGGAATTCCGATGAAGGCTCACCTGGTCGACCAAAAGCTCGCCGACCGCGACCTGCGCAGGCAGGCAGCCGCGACACACAGAATGTCAGAGCTTGCACAGGCGGCGCTTTTGACGATCAGCACATAGCCCCTGCAGGCCCATAGCCCCTGCGCGTGCCTCGATGGTGTCAGCGGTGAGGAGCAGCGGCGTGCGCCAGTGCTTGCCGACCACTCGCATGCCGCCGAACTTGCCGCCCAGCAGATCCAGCGCGTTGCTCTCCACGTCCACCTGTCAAACGAGGCGTGTGGCAGCCGCTGAGCACGGCATCTTTGCGATGTCGCGCGCCCACACGCCCACGCTGCCGCCAGGTCCTGCCAGCCCACGAACCTGGATGTCCGTGTAGTGCTTGAGCCGGCTCTGCAGGCCGAGCTTCAGAGCTCCAGCCAGGAGCTCTGCCGTCTGCGAGCAAGGAGGACCAGGAGTCCAATTGTTCTCCTCACCTCACCCTGCCGCCCACAGTGGCCAAAGGCGAGCACGGTGCGCCTGCAGCTCACCGCATCCCTGGTGACTGTCCTGGTGTTGCTGAACACGGCGCGCACGAGCAGGGTTGTTCTGCGCGCAGGAGCCTGCGCCCGTCCAGCCGCGAGTCCCTGGCGCCGAACAGGGAGCGCAGATCCGGTGAGCTGCTGCATCATGGGGAGATGTGCTCGGGTGAACACGACGAGGATGGGGACGGATTCGCGCTCTCGCAGAGACTTGCGCGCAAGACCTCGGGCTTGGGAGTCGAGGGTAGCAGCGGAGCAGGCCCACTCCTGGGGCAAAAGATGCTGAACGCGGTGCACAAGCAGCTTCTGGCGGCCAAGCTGGCGGACCTGTTCTCCGGCAGCCCGCTGGTGCTGGTCTACCAGATCATGGGCAACGTGCGCTCGGCGCAGGTGGCGGCCAGCGTGCAGCGGCAGCTGGACCAGTCCACGCCCAACCACGGCCTGCGCGCGACGTGCGTCAAGATGAAGAACACCGTGGCGTCCACCTCCAAGGAGATGAGCAGCCTGTCGGCCTACCTGCGGGCCAACAACATCCTCGTGGGCTGGCAGCCGCCGCAGTCCAGCGTGCTGCAGAGCATCACGGCGCACAGGAGGACGAGCCTCGGCGACATCCTGTCCCTCAGAGCCACTACTGCTGCAGCAGGCGCCATTGGCGAGCAGTCGGCCGGCGTGCAGCAGCGGCACAGCTGGCCCAGCCTCCCGCACTCGCTGCTGGTCCCGGCCATCCAGCACAGCGTCAAGCTTCAAGACCAGCTACCCGTGGCGCTGCTGGCGGCCTTCTACCAGGGGAAACAGGTGCGTGGAGCGTGCGGGAGCGAGCAGCGCATCATGTTGGGACCACAGGCGGAGGACTGCTTGTACTAGTGGCTTGATGAGCCACTGAGGGCATGAGCAATGCACACAGCGACCCGGGTCCGTGACGGGCGGGAAGCGAGCAAGCCAGCACCAGTGCAGGAGCGAGCAGGGAGCAACTCGGGGCACCAGAGACTGCTTGCAGGAATGCAATGAACCACTGAGGGCGTGAGCAATGCACACAGCACCCGTGCCCTCAGACCTGTGCCAAGCTGGAAGCAAGCAAGCCAGCACCAATGCCAGCGCATGCAGTCATCCAGCGGCATGGGCATGAGCACAGGAGCCGCAAGAGAGGAGATTCTGTCAGCACGAGGTTATACTTACTCGCCGTGGTGTGTGGTCCAGCTTGTACATCTGAGGCGGTGTGGCAAGCAGATCATGCTGATCATCATCGTGCTGCGCAGCCAAGAGATTGACACGCCAATCCCTGTTCAAATGTTCGCAATCCCCTCTGCCCCCACCCAGTGTGCGTGCCATTGCCCTGTGGCAAACTGTGCTGAGCAGGTTAAGCTCAAGCACCTGAGCGAGTGGGTGCGGCTGGACGAGGGCGCCGTGCTGGCGGCGTTGCTGCAGGAGCTGGACGCGCCCAGCATAGGCCCTTTGCTGCAGCTGGAGGAGGGCTCGGGACGGGCCTTGCTGCAGGGGCTGGACGCCTGCTTGCAGAGCGGCGTGGAGGAGCTCGTGTACATCCTCGACCAGCAGCAGCAGCAGCAATGA
>QAXK01005843.1:0-14730 GCA_004335735.1 Chlorella sp. KRBP
CCCCCCCCCCCCCCCCCACCACCACTGGCATTCAATGGACCTGCTGCACAACTGTCACACAACTGCAAGCTCACTCCCCACTCATGACATGACAGGGCACGTGTATCTCGCGATGGCATAACCACAGATGAGCTGAATGCTTCAAGCTGGATCTTGCGATTGCCAAGGGCCCCAGTGCCCATGTGGCAGTGTGCGTTTTTGATCTGCATAGCGAGCATTGTCCGAAGAGGATGTACAATACACTGAACACTACGTAATTATTTAGCAGACGTGTCTGTCAGATGCAACTGTGTGAAGTGCAGCTAGCTGTGGCAGCATGAGCGAGGTCAGAAGCTCTGTGCTTGGAAGGAGCTTTCAGGCTCTGTTGGTTTCAGCAGTGCTGTTCTATGGAGCGTGGTTTGCTGTTGAGCTTTACAGGTATGATAAAACTCAACAGGGCCTGTGCATGCCCTCCTGCATGCACGATATGCCTGTACTTGTGCTGCTGACTGTACTCCGCTGGTCCTGTCTGACCCGTTGTCTTGACTTTTGCAGGCCTGACCTGCTAATAATCGGCAACATCACGGTGGATCTCGTGGATGGAACTATGCCAACGGTGTGTTTCTGATATCTGATGCAGTGGCTCAAGTAGAGCAGGAAGCCTGATCACAACATTGTGGCGCACAGCATATGCTGTGGTATTCTGTTGCCCTGCAGCTGATGGTCCTGCCCTGAAAACCGAGCAGATATGTGGCCATTGCCTCTCTGTGACAGCTGTATACACCACCACATCGTGTTGGCGAGTAGCAGTGTCCCTGGACAGCTTGGGGGCTGAGGCTGACACTGCCTGTGACTGCATGTTGTGTTGCAGGGCGGTGCTGTGTCATATGCATCAGTGGTCAGTCAAGCCCTCCGTGCAACCAGCTGCATATTGACAGGTGGGCACAGATGCACAATTTCCGTGTGGTTCGGGTACACACAGCAGCTTGGGTGATGTGCAGGTCCCACAGCTGTGAGGAGTAGGTTGCCGTGGCTGCTGTCTGCAGCCAACCATGCATTTAAACCCTTTCGCCCCCCTTTGAAGTGCTGAAATGCGCAAAGTGCTGCTGAGGGAGGGCCTGGGATGTGCCAGTGCATGCACTGCTTGTGGAGAGGTGGACGCAAGGGCACTAGCCGCTTCATGACCTGCGTAAATTCAGCAGTTTGGGTGACATGCAGTTTGCACAGCTGTGTGAACTCAAAGTCCACACAGCTGGGCAACCTGCATGTCTCTCAAGTCTTGTTGTGTCCACGCAGTCCACAGTACCTGGGCATAGAAACCTGCGGGCATTGTTACCTGGGGAAGGAAGACACCACTTTGTACAATCAAAGGGGGGAAGGGACTCCCGCAGCAAGCGCACTGGTGTGCCTGGTTGGCTGCGTTGGTTGTCACCTAGGGTCACTGCACCTAAAAGCACACTCAAAGGGCATGGGTTCATGCAGCAAGCACACCAAACCAAGCTGCATGTTGATCGGTGGGCTCACGTGGCACTGCCCTTGTGGTTTGTGTGTACACAGCAGCTCGCGTGACATGCAGGTTGCAGAGCTGCGTGAATTCCCAGTTCACACAACTGTGCAACCTGCATGTCTCTCAAGTTGCTTTGTATGCCCAAGCCATGGGTCCTGGGGTGTGTCATTGGCCATGCTTGTTAGTACCCTGGCGTCACTGCACCTGGAAAACAAAACCGAAGGCGAGGGGGCCACGCAGCAGCGCACCAAACCCAGCAGGAGGGGACGCGGGGGTATCAAGCACTTTGCAGCAGTTGGCTCTTGAACAAGCAGCAACCGTGCGCCGCTTGTCAACGGTTGGGCATCTATCGGTGGGTTGGGTGACTGTGTCGTCACTGAGTGTTGCTGCTGCTGTGCAGTTGCTGGCCCTGAGGCAGACACTGGTGTGTTTGGGGAGTCGGAGCTGTATGTCATCCCCGCGAACGAGACCCTGACCTTTGAGCACACATACACATGGTGGGGTGAGTGTAGGGCCTGGCTGGACCATGGTCCTGGCCAGGCCCTTTGCCATGCACATCTCATGCTTGGGGACGATAGCAGCAGCAGCAGCAGAAGCAGCAGCCGTGTGCAGTATTACGCATGTCACTGCCTGTGACACATCGCACAGCAGCAGTATCACTCCAGCAGCCATCTGCCAGAGGGCCACAAAGATCGGCTGCTTTGACACATGCTTCGAACTGCCACTGCTGCTTTCACTCTTGCTGGTCCTGTTGCTGCTGCTGCTGCTGCTGTCAGGCCACTCGCGCAAGCTGCGTGTGACTGCCAACCCCAACATCACCATCAGCAGGGCCCATGTGCCTTGGCGCTGCAGGTGGGCGCGCGTTGTGCTGCTGGGCCCCCTCACACTCCATGATGTGGACGCGGGATCCTTTGCACGCCATGAGGGTGAGCCAGCAGGGGGAGAGCAGTGTGTGGGAAGGCATAGTGCCCACTTCATTGAGTCAGTTGTGTGCCCCAGGGAGCTGTTGTGCTGGCAGCAGGTCCAGGGAGGGCGCAGCTCCGTGCTTTGTGCTCGGCAGCTTTTGCAATGGTAGCGCTCACCATTCGCTTGTCGGCAGGGCTGTGATCCCCCTCGTCACTTGCATTGAGGTCGTCCAGCATGTGGGTGCATCCGACAGGCAGGCCGCGCACGAAAACAGGGCTATTTTCACACTTTGCAGCCCTTGGGTTGCAACTCCGCGTGTCAACACACTTCCCGCTCGCCTGAGGCCTGGCTGGTGTGTTGATTGGTTCCCTGCAGGGTTTTGGGAGCAGCTGCTGAACCGCAGGCAGCTGGTTGGGCTGATGGCTCAGGGCTTCCAGCGGGCCCTGGGCCCTGGTGGGGAGGTGCTGCCACTGCCAGCACCCAGTCAACAGCTCCTGGTGAGGTGCTTTCCTAGCTGGGCAGGCATGCAAAACACTGCTTGTCAGCACCAACCACCCAGGCTGTGCCCTACCGGCGCTGCATGCGCCCAGGGACATATGTGTGCCAGCGCAGACAGCAGAGATGCCTCCAGATGTGGCTGCATGGCGTGCTTCCATCAGCGAAACGGGGCTTCGAACAGCAGTGAACCTGGTTTGCCCGTGCTGACGCCTGTCCTGTGGCTTGTGTCCTGTGCTGCTGCTGCTGCTGCTGCTGCTGCTGCTGCTGCTGCTGCAGTTTGGGCTGAGCACGCGCGTGCACTTGTTCCTGTCTGATGTGGAGACAGACACATGGTCGCAGCAGGATGTACGCAGGGTAGTGTCGTCAGCAGCACAGGTCATCATAACACAGGGAGAGAAGGGCGCCACACTGTTGGTGCCTGGCAGCAGTAGCAGCAACGGGATCAGTAGGGGGAGCAGCAGCAAAACCACCAGCACTTCCAGCAACAATCCCAGCAGCAAACCCGGCAGCAAACCCAGCAGCAAGTGGTGCAGCAGCTTCCAGGAATGGAAGATACCGGCTGTCAAGGTGAGAGGCTGTGGGGGCTTGGGTGGCTGGATCAGCAGACAGCGGCAGGCTGCTTGTCTCACTGCTGATGTCTCTGGCTGCTGACTGCACAGGCAGCGTTGCTGCGTGATGCAGCACGCAAGCCTCCAGTGCAGCTGCTTTGTCCTCCTGTCCCACAGCAGCTGAGTTGGGCAGCCATCAGAAGCAGACATTGTGGTCGGCCTGCCCTCACGCCATGTTCTGGAAGCTGTAGTGGGCAGGTGGCATGCCAAGCAAAGCCTTTGAGGCAACAGCATGGGGCCCTGCGCCACTCTCGATGTTGCTGCTGCTGCGCCCGCTGCTGCACCTGTTGCTGCTGGCGGAGCAGGTCCCCAGGGCCGTTGACACCAATGGAGCAGGTGACACGTTTGCAACCGTGTACATGATAGCAGCCATGCGTGGCGACCCCTCCCCAGGCACCACTGCCAGCTGGGCTGCCAGCAGGGCCGTCCTGCAGCACCAGACCTGCAAGCCACGCTGCGCACCAGACCTCATTGCAGCCCCTGGTGGTGTGCCAGTCATAGGGCAGGCGGAGAGGGCCTGGATAGCAGCAGTGCCGCTCCTGCAGCATGCAGCAGCACTGGCTTCAGGGCCCCTAAAGCAGCTGGCTTCAGGGCCCCTAAAGCAGCTGGCAGTGCTGGCCCCTGGCATGGGGTGGTTGCAGGAGGTTGTGGACAGGGTGGAGCAGTTCTCTACCAGCAAGAGTTGGGGCAGGGATGTCAGCAGCAGGCTAGTGAGTCCGAAAGTAGTCATGGATTCGTCAGCCATGCAGGATGCACGAGCAGCGATGGGTGCAGACGCAAGCACCAGTGACAGCATGGCAGCAGCTGCAACAGCTGTGCCCCATTCTTCAGCAGGAGTGCAGCAGCACTGATGCGTGGGTGTAAAACAGTCAGTTTGACGTTCTGTAAATGAGATTGTTACGGCAATTACATTCACAGCCTGGCACAAGCCAGTCAAAGGGCGACTCCTGAAAAGAGTGACTTGGTGTATTTCGACCTCCTCATGCGTCTCAATCGAGTCCAATTTGCTTGAAGCTATATTCACTGGTGAAAGAAGTTCCGACAGACTGTTGGTGTCGCTGCTGTCCTCGCCGCATATCCACAGCAGCATCTAAGCAGACAGACCAGCAGAATGTTGGGCTCATTGGCCAGCAGCAGGAGCTCGGCACTTCTAGCAGCACCCAGTGCGCCCCTGCGTGCAGGTACAGTCTGCTTCCAGCATAAGCAGCAAGTGTGTGGCGATGGTGTTGTGCTTACCGTAGCTTTGCTCTGGCTTCAATTGTGACGCAGGCCGTGTCGTCGTGTCAGTAGTAGAGTGCAAGCAGATCACACGCCAGCAACGCGTGGCGAAGCGCCACTTCCGCATCCGCAAGAAGGTCAGTGCTGTGTGGTTCAGCTGGCAGCAGTAGGAGGCCACAGCTGTGTTGCAGCTGCACAGACGCCTCCAGCTGTTCAGTCACATCAATGGAAGTCAGTTGAATTGTTTTGTAGCCTTTTATGCGCTTTGAAGGCTCTGGGGGTCTTGGAGCCAGCAGCAAGCTGCACTGCTGCTGCCGCTGCAGTGGCTGTGACCACCATCGCAGTGGTCACTTTGATTGTTCAACACTGTCTCAAATAATCATCAAAACGTGGAAATAGCGCAACCACTGTAGCTGACAAGCACAGCAATTGTTGTGCTGAGCACATACACTGTTGACTGTGGTGGACACTGTGCAGGTCTCAGGCACCCCAGAGAGGCCTCGCCTGGCAGTGCACAGGTCCAACAACCACATCTATGCACAGGTAGGTGTGAAATGGGAATAAGTCACACGCCCTGTACCCGTGTTTTGGCTGGTCGAGTCACAGCTGGGCAACTGGTGACCAGCAGCAGAGTCACCAGCTGTTCAGCAAGCCCATCCGACTGTGGGGCAGCTGGTATTGCACAGCAAACAGCAGCTTACCAAGACTCGGCAGCAGCAGCGGCAGCAGCAGCGGCAGCAGCAATCTACGCCAAGCTGCTGGTGTAGAGATGCAGTCTGCGTCCATCTGCAGCAGGCCACGCAGCAAATGCCATAGCTGCCAGCCTGCAACAGAACAGTAGCAGTGCTCTGAGCAGTCTGGCCCTGCAAATGCCTGGCACTTGCCACTGTCACGTGCTTCACCAAGCAGCAACAGCTTTTGAAGCAGCTGCTGTTGATGTAAGCGGCTCACATTCCATTACACACAAGTTCCCTCACAGTGCGCACTCCCTGCCTGTGCCTGAACTGGCGGCTGCTGCGTCTGCGTGTCCCTAGGTGATTGATGACGAGAGCGGCCGCACCCTGGCAGCTGCATCCACCCTGACAGCAGACATCAAGACCAGCATCGAGGGCAACGGCGCCAACGTGGTGAGCACACTGGCGGGGCGGATGGGGCTGGCGGCATGCACATGGTGTTGCTGTGCTGGGGGGTGGGGTGGGGTGGCACTGATGCTACTGGGGGCGGGCGGTGCGGCTCCCCCTGATGCTTCCATCCTTCTTGTGCTGGACACTGTAGGGTTGCATGAGACGGCACCTGCGGCATGTACTGCTGCTTTTGTGCTGCTTCAAGCCCTTGACTCTCCTGCTGCGCTGTGCTGTGCTGTGCAGGCTGCTGCTGAGGCTGTTGGCAAGAAGCTTGCAGAGCTGTGCAAGGAGAAGCAGATCAGCAAGGTTGCATTCGACCGCGGAGGCTACATGTACCACGGCAGGGTGCAGGCGCTGGCAGACGCAGCACGCGAGGGAGGCCTGGACTTCTAGACAGGCGCAGCAGCAGTTCTGGGTGTAAGTGTTTTGATGTTGCGAGCATCCTGAAGACAGCAGCTGCGGTGTAGTGTCACAGGGTCGCCAGCAAAAAGTGCTGGCTTGTACCAAATGCACTGTTAGGGGCTGGGGAACTTGCCAGCAAGCAGTCATGGCATTGCCTTGTGTGTATCGTGGGGGTGCCCATGATGCTGGTGCTGCTCTGTCAATGGCTGTGGTGTGTGCTGCTTCAGTCTGGGGGCGTGTGTGTGGTCTGATGGTGTGGTTTAGGAATTTGTTCTGGAGGGTGTAACTGAGCGCATTACGTGGCGTCTGTGGCTTGGAGAAGGGCGTGAAGCGACGGGCAGATCATCGGACTCATGATGCAGCTGTCAGGGCACGCTAGTATACAGTGCACCAAGTCCACTGGCTACTGGTGCCTTCATGGGTCCCTACTATCACATTCCGAAGCGCAGGAACAGCATACAGCAGGGTCGCAGAAGTTGCCTCTCTCAATCTCGGCACACACGCGTGACACCAGCGTTACCAGCGTGACCAGGCAGCAGCAGCAGCACCTGGCTACCTAAGCCAGGCCCGCATCACAAGACAGTACACATTTGGCAGTGTCACGCTCCAGTACCACTACCAGCCCTCATCCTGCGGCTTGCTGCTTCACTCCTCTCCATCCTCGCCCTGTGGCGCGTCCAGCTTGATGAGGTCATCAATGCGCAGAATGGTCAGCGCTGCCTCAGTGGCAAACTGCAGCACACAACACAACACACGCGATGGATATAGCCTTTTGGTTGCAAGGCCTCACATTCTTTCTTTACAGCATAACACATGTCAGCACAGTCTTCAGCACTGGGCAGGGCACAAAACGTGGCACAGTATGAGCATGGCTTGGGGCACAACAGCATAAGCCCTAGCCAAACGACAGCCAGGGACAACTGCAAGGCACACTACCCGGCCCTGCTGGTTTGCTGATGTACTGTCAGGGACGCAGCTTTGAAAAGGTGACTGGCAGCAGTGGGAAGACGAGAGGATAACTTCAAGGTCAGCTGTGACACCACTGCGACAATTCCCAGCACTACAGCCGTGCAGTGAGACCCCTGCAAGCCACTGGCCCACCTGCAGCATCTTGGTTTTGCTGAGCGCTGGCTCCAGCACACCTGCCTCCACGTTGTTCACCACCTGCACACACAGGGGAGCAGCAGCAGCAGTACCAGCAGCGACGGCAGAGCGAGTCAAGCAGCAGCAATGTGAGAGATGCAATGCGGACTGGCAGTGCAAGTCAACCCTTGGGGACAGTCAGTGGAGGCCTTGCTTCCCTCACAGCTGCAAAGAGCGCTGCCAACATGCAGTTACTCGGTCATGTGAATGAGCAGGGTGAGTGCCAGCTGCTGTGGCTGTCATGCAGGTTGCACTTCCTTGGCAGTGCAACCTGGATGACAGCCACACCACCTCGCATTCACTCTGCACAGTCACGTCACAGGGCATGCAGTGCCCGACATGCGATGGTGCACTTCCACCTTGCCGCGGAACACCACGCAACACTCGGTACATCCCCGCCATGTCCAACAGCCCCACACACCTTGCCGTTGATGAGGTCCAAGCCACACTGGCTGAGGTGCTTCTTGTCTGGCTGCGACTGTGCTGTGTGGTGGAAGGCGCGCAGGCGGGCCACGAGGTCCGTGGCGTCCTGCAGGGGCACAGGCACACGTGCAAGGCAGCAGCAGGCAGCATCACCGACATGAGAAACCTGTACACATGCGTGGGGTCCTTTCGCAGATTGCATGCGGCATGCTGCAAACAGCAGCAACGCTGTGCTGGCCCTCAGAACAGCATGTAAGCTCAATTGCAGGGACCAGGACAGCCAGCAAGAGCAAGTGCCAAGCACAGCCTGTCCCTATGCAGGTCAGGCCCCGAGCCCCCCACACCTTTGCTGCGTTGACGGCCAGCGTCTTTGGCAGCACCAGCAGCGCGTCAGCAAACTCTGCAATGGCCAGCTGCTCGCGGCTGCCTAGGCTGGTGGCAAAGTTCTCCAGGTAGATGGACAGGCCCGCCTCCACAGCGCCACCACCTGCATGGGTCACACATAAACAGGCATGTTCAGTGCATTACACACAGACACTGACACAGACAGAACCACATACACAAACACAGGCGCGCATTTGCAATCAGTGCGACCCATCCAACATCCTACCAATGCTAGGGTTCGAAATTTCTCTGTGGCTGTCTGCAGCACACCACCATGCAACCAATAACATCCCACCAACAGCAAGCACCCTGTCGCACCTGGCACCACGGCCCCGCTCTCCAGCACCCGCTTGACCACGCACAGCGCGTCATGCAGCGACCTGTCCATCTCATCCAGGTGCATGTCGTTTGCGCCGCGCAGCAGCAGCGTTGCGGCAGCGCTGGTCTTGGTGCCGCTGATCTTGATCTGTGCCAGCAGAAGACAGCAGACAAAAGGGCACAAAGGGGGGTTCAGGGGAGGGTCCCTCCTACTGGTGCCAGGTATAGGTTGCATGACAGCATGCATGGCCACGGCAGGGCAGGTCGCTGGCGGCTTGCATGGGTGCAGTTACAGGCTGCAAAGACGCTGCCTACACACCTCCCAGCAGTCCACTGCTCTAGAACCTGATTGCAGCAGGCCCAGCAAGTATGCTCTGGGGAAACAACACACGGTAGAGCCACTACTGGCAGTGCAACACTGCTACAGACGCTCAAGACGATGCCAGGCTGCGGATCGTGTGCCAGGCATGTGTGATGACTCACCATTGCGTCATCCGCGACGCGGATCTCGGCCACCTCATTAGCAGTTCCCAGTGCTGCGGGGTCAAAGGTCTCATTGCCATCCATGTCTGCCAGCGTCAGCACCACCCGGCCGCCTGTGGCCTTGGCGATGCGCCTGCACAGCACAGCATGAGCAGCATCACACAACGCCTTGATCGCAACACAAAGCACAACGCAGCAAGCCGAGTCACATGAACCAGTACAACAGCAGTGAGCGGCAGCTGCACATCAAAGGCACACCCATCGACCTCAGCCCAACCCCGGACCCCCAGCCAGGCCACACTCACTTGAGGTCGTCCTTGGGCACGCGCCTGACTGCCAGCACCCCTGCCTCCACAAAGTACTTGAGCGTCATGTCGTCAATGCCCTTGGTGGTCAGCACCACGTTGGCGCCTGCAGCAGGCGGCAGCAAGCAGCAGTGGGCGGCAGTGGGTCAGGAATCGGGTCTGATGGTCTTATATGGTTGAACAGTAGGCTACTTCCTTCACAAGTGCTGCAGACGCCAAACGGCATTGCCTCGTAGGCCCGTTGTGCGCCCATTCCACAGCAAAGCAATGCAGACACACTGGCAGTACCTTGCAGTGCAGTGCAATGGCTTGCGGTTGTAACGGGGCGGCTTTGCTACCGCATTGTGCATTCTGAGTACAGATTCAGCCTGCCCCTGCTCCTGCCCCCTGCGCGCACCTGCGTCCAGGATCTTCTGCACGCGTTCCTTGGTGATGTCTGACTCCCGCTGCCTGATGGCCTCCAGCTCCTTGGGGTCTGTGACCAGCACCTGAGGGGCAGTGTGCGTGGGGACCGGGGGCAGGGGGCATGGAGGAGGGAGGGAATGTGGCAGGGAGGTGGCAGGGGGGTGGCAGGGAGGTGAGCGGGGGTGACAGTGAGGTTCTGAACAAGACGAGGGTGCATGGGGAAGGCGTTTATAGGGAAGGCAGGCCAGCACTGGGTGCTGCATGTGTTGGACCTGACCAGATAAGCTGCTGCTGTGCCTGACAGTGTAGAAATTCGTGCATGCATGGCAGTCGTGCGCGCCAGTAGCGCTTTGCACTGCTGCACAGCTACACACAGCTTGTGTTAGCCTAATGCTCTTTCTGCCCTCCTGCTGGTGTTGCTGCTGGTGACCCTGCAGGCGCTGCTGCTGCAGTAGCCACGCACAGCATCGTCATCTCATCTGTCTGTGGCCTCACGCACTCCTCACCTGCACACCCATCTGCATGCGCGCCTTCTGCAGGTTCATGTCCAGGCAGGCAATGCGCGCTGGCGCAACCCTGGAGCACAGTCAAGCAGTAAGCAAGCAGTAAGCAAGCAGCAACAGCGGTGATTGGCAAGCAAAAAAGCACTTCACAGTGGACACACATGTACAGCAGGGCCCACATGTTGCTGCACAGGAACACACTGATGTACAACACAGCACAGCACACATGGCAAGCACAAAGCCTGACCACAGCTGCCAGCAGCTTGCACCAACTGCACCCGCTTGTGGCCCGCCGAAGCATCAACCACAAGCAACAGCTGCCGCACACTCATCTACACAGCTCCCTCACCTGGTTGGCATGCCCTGCCCTGCGCGTGCGCAGTTGATGGCATAGCCCTTGATCAGCTGGCTCTGCAGGGAGGACTGGCCGGTGGCCTTGAGGATGTTGATGGCACGCACCGGGTAGCGCACACGGCCAGACTGCAGGGGCGGCACACAGGCGTGGTGGGCGGGCAGTGGGAGAGGGTTGGGATGGGGGCAGGGTTGTCGAAGGTAAGGTACTGGTGGAGTGGCGTGGGTGTGAAAAGAGTGGAACCACCGAAGCTGCTGCGGGTTACCATGCTGCTGCAGATATGCGCCCAGGTTGATGTTTGCTGTGCACTGCTGGAGCCAGTCATGCCACAGTCATCCGCCTGAAGTACACCGTTGCCCTGTCCATGCACCGCTGCTGCATGTGGTGGCTGCTGCCGCTGCTGCTGCTGCTGCTGCTGCATCGCCGCGATCGTGCAGTGCTGCTGCTGCGGGCCAGTGCTGCATGATGCGCTGCTCTGTGTCGTCTAGCAGTGTGAAGCAAGAGACAAGCCAGTGCTGCAGCCCAGGTCCCCACCTGGTCTGTGGACTTGACTGCCTGGATGGCCTCCACCACCATCTTGCCAAAGAAGTCGCCCTCTGCGCCCACGATCTTGCTGCCCATGCTGGTCTTTGCAGCCGCCAGCAGCGTGTCTGCGCCCAGCTTGTCTGTCTTGATGGCCATCAGCTCATCCACAAACTTGACGGCCTGCGGGGGCGCGCACATACAAATCACACGTGTTTGTGTCAGCCAGCAGTCTCCTAGAGCAACTCCTTACTCTGCCGTTGCCTTCCTGCTACCAGCTGTCCGCTAGGATGTACTCACAGGGGCGCATGTGGTGGTGACAGCAAGCAGGCACGTGCTGACGCTACTGCTTCTAGTGTCATTGCCGACCAGCATAGATTCTGCCAGTCTGCACCAGCCATCAGGATGTGGGGGTCAGTGACAGCCGCATGTAAATCCTTTGTCGATCACAGCAACAAGGCACTGCTGCTCTATATGCATTCCACCACGCAACCGCTGCCACTGCCCCTGCAGCTGCAGCTCCCATGCCAGGCATTGCCTCACCTCGCGCATGGCCAACCGATAGCCGCTGATGATGCTGGTGGGGTGGATCTTGGCGCGCACAAGGTCGTTTGCGCGCTTCAGCAGCTCTGCTGCCAGTATGACCACGCTGGTGGTCCCATCCCCGACCTCCTGGTCCTGCAGGTCTGCGAGCTCAACCAGGATCTGCATGGAGTACAGTAGCAGGGCACAACAGGGTGATTACGTCGACCATACTACAACACAGCAGTGATGCCGGTGATGAGGCAGGACAGGCTATCAGCGCATGATGGAGACCGCCGTATCGGATGGGGTCTCGAGAAACAGGCAGAACTTGGAGATCGTGTGCAGAGCAGCAGATGCCTGCAGGGCCCGGTGAGGGTGGTGAAGGGCCTTCAGGTGTGGCGAAGCCCTGGTTTCGCATGCTGTTGTCACTACTACAGCACATTCAAGCTGTACTAGACACCACAAGTTGCTGCAGAGCATGTAAGACTGCAACTGCTCCCTGCCTAGCAGCATTCTGCTACAGTGCATCTGCAGTGCAACTGCAGTGCATGCATAGGCAGACACGCCGTTGCCCAGCAAGAAAGGAAAACATGTATTTTTACTTGAGAGAAACCCAAACACGCTGTGTTGCAGACTGCATGCAGTCCCTGAAGCTGGATCGCACCTTTGCTGCTGGGTGCTGCACCTCCAAGAGCTTCAAAATGGTGGCACCATCATTTGTGACCGTGACATCGCCGATGTCGTCCACCAGCATCTACAGAAAGATCAAACAGTCATAAACGATCATGAGCAACGTGTTTGCAGGCCTGCACGGGGCTTGCTCTTACCTTGTCCAGCCCCACAGGGCCCAGACTGGTGCGGACTATGTTGGCCACAGCGCTGACAGCTGTGACGTTCTGCGTCCTAACATCTTGTCCTGACTGTCTTTCTCCGTGTATTTGCAGGCGCCCTCCTTGCATGGCCATGATGCTCCCGCCAAAGGTGATCTGATTGCGTCTAGAAAGCTGCCTTCAGAACAGCCAGCAACGCAGGTCTGATCAGCGCGGTAGAACTTTGGTCAACACGAAAACTTCAGGAGAGAGCTGAGGGATGCGCAGGATCACCCTGGGCTGTCAGCTGGGGTCTTGCTGTGCCCTGGGCAGAAGGTGACAATCAGGGATACCAGTAGCTGCATGCTATCAGCGCCCAACAGATGTTCAACATGGCTCTTTATAATGCCTCTTTATAATGCCGACTTAGAATGCCTTAAGGCACAGGCATGCAACACTGTTGCTGACTTCATGTTCATGGATGGTTGTGATCACGACAGACAATCATCTGCAACGCGAGCGTTTTGTACGTAACGTGCACACAACACCACTTCAACAGCCTGTCGCAATTTGCAGATTTATTCGGGTCAGGTTCCGGCAAGCCACACGAAAGGCGTATGACGCAACAGTCCCGAGCGTGCCACACATTCATATGCAAACTACTAGTTGCATGATATTGTATTTTATCATCCTTTGGTCGTCTTGCAAACATCGCGTGCCAAGCAATCGAGCAAAGGCGTCGAAACAGCAGCAAGGAGCAGCCTACACAGCGCAGACCAGACCGTACCTGCCCACACGCAGAGCTTCTGTCCTGGGTCAGCTTACCCCATATCTGCTGTTTTTAGGTTACCAAATATGTCTCATGCAGCAGCAGCAGCAACAGCTAGGCAGGATGTGGAGGCACCTCTGCTGAATGGACATGATCAAGCAGACGAGCATGTGCACTACTCCCACAGGGCCCCTTGGCGTGAGTGCACTCACCACAAAGCCTTTTCATACAGCATCTACTACATTTGTATCAAGAGGCAGAAGGCACCTGTGCTGCATACAGCAACCAAAATGAGAGGCGAAGCCAGCAAGACCAACAGTTGAAACTAGTTCAACCCACTGTCTGTGTGCATGTGTGCGTGCTGATCAAAGCATTGAAAGGCGTGTCAATGCATCCCACTGTGTACTGTAGTGCGTGCTTTTGTGCTGGGAGCAAATGATGGGCTGGTCTCCGTGGCATCTCTGATGCTGGGTGAGTGCGTCCTGCTGCCACATTGTGTGGTCGACATCTGTAGCTTAACAGCAGCTGCAACAGATGGTCCAGGTCATTCATCTATGTTGCTGCTGTACATGACTCTTGGCTTGAGGTGCACCTGCGTCTGCATGCGTGGGTCTGATGTCGTGTGACCACTGCAGCAGTGCAAAAGGATTAGCCCGACACACTAGGTGTGTCGCCCAAGACAACTCGTCTTGATGCATTTGCAGGTGTTGGTGCTGCTAGCTCGGACTTGCGCACCATGCAGCTGTCTGGTGTAGCAGGACTGGTGGCAGGAGCACTCAGCATGGCATGCGGTGAGGCTGGGCTGGGCTTGAATGTCACGGTCTGCTTGTCGCCAGCAGCATGCTGAACACACCCATCATGCAGTTGGGGGTTGCCCAGGTTGCATGGATGTATTATGCACCAAGCTGTGCAAGCGCGCGTGCGTCAGAGGCTGCAACACTGTGCAGCGCTCAGCATGTGGGGGCCTGCTGTTGGCATCAACTTGATGGTGCTGTGCCCTCCAGCACAGGGAACACCATGACGCAGGCAGCAGCAGCAGCAGCACCTGTGATGTCACCTGCTCAATAGCTTCCATGAAACCTTTCTGGCTCACCACACCCATTGACACTACTGTCTCAATGCGCCTGCTGGTGCCCTGTGCGCAGGCGAGTACATCAGCGTTGCCAGCCAGAAGGATGCAGAGGAGGCAGACATTGAGAAGGAGCGGGCAGAGCAGCGCAAGGGGCCAGCAGCACAGGCGCGGGAGCTGGAGGAGCTAGCACAGATATACGTCGAGGTGCGTGCTGTGCTGTGCTGTGCTGTGCTGTGCTGTGCTGTGCTGTGCTGTGCTGTGCTGTGCTATGCAGCAGCAGCAGCAGCTGTAGCTGTGGCTCAAGCTTCTTTTTTTGGGGGAGTGTGCGTTACACGTGAGCACGTTCGCCACAACAAGAGTGGCATTACCCACCGGGATACAGCCAGAATAAATCACTGAAGGGAACTCCCACACGAGGTTAAACCACTTTGCAGTGGTGGGCAGGTCACCCTGCCCAGCAGAATTGGTGAACCAC
>QAXK01005845.1:0-11415 GCA_004335735.1 Chlorella sp. KRBP
GACACGGCTGGGTGTTGATGCAACTGATGTGTGCTGCTGCTGTGCAGGGCTTCCAGTCAGCCCTGCACAGCAGCAGCACACATCAGTTGCATCAACACCCAGCCGTGTCATGCATCGATTACATGATGCTTGATCAACCACTTGCTCTATGTGCACGCATAGGCAAGTGCAGAGGGCAGGGGCACCAGTTGTACTACAACCAGATCGTACAACAGCAGTCGCAGCCACCCACAGTCATCCAACAAGGAGTAAAACCTAAGCCACGCATGTGCTGGTTGTTTGACTGACCTCTCTGGTACTCCGGCCAGCTGCGCCAGCACCTGCCGACCCAGCTGCATGGGCACCTTGACGCCCATCTGGAAGTGGGCTGCCAGGCCGCTGCCATCTGGCAGTATGCCCAGGAAGTACTCGCTGTCACCCACAATCTGCTGCAGCACAGACCTGCAGAGCCACACAGCAACCACATATATACCATGTTGGTCACATCACCTCCTGTTGTTCGATGATGAGTCTGTAGTGACTGTGTGCGCAAGCACGCCGCAGATGAACCGACATGCAGGACTAGTCTTGGGTCAAGTGCACGGTCAAAACCGTCAAGCCACGTGGACAACATACACTCACACACACATCCAGCTGCCCATCTACCTGGACGATGCAACCAGAAGGCATTGCAACATTGACAACAGAACAGCACCACAAGCCACCGAGCAGTGCACACTCACACATCCAGTTGGCCGTCCACCACAGGCACTGGCTGCAGCTCCAGACCTGCCTTGCCTGCCATATCCCTGAACACCTCAGCAGCACCCTCGGCAGCCTCCTTGCCTGCGGGGCAAAACCAGGGGCGAGGTCAAGCAATTAGATTGTCAGGCCGAGTGTTCTCAAGCATCCATGCATCTGGATGCTTTGCATGGAGCATCCAAACAACAACTGGCAGTTATTGTATATATAAAACGTTGTGCCCAAGGCCAACACCATCGGCCTTCTGTCGGCAGACGCCACACAGCAGCGATGATGCATTGCTTGGCATCTGCCTGACAGTCGCAGTCCCGGTTTGCAGCATGTGACTCCCACTTTGGCAAAAGCAACAGCAGAGCCAAGACACGCCAAAGAAACACGACTCACTTATGGCCAGCGTGTTGATGTGTGTGTGGTTGCCGCCCTTGTTCCGTAGCCGCAGGTAGCGCTCAAAGCCGACCAGCTGCTTGCCTGCAGATGCGGCAGCTGTCCGCAGCGCGGACAGATACCTGCAGCAGGCACACCATACACACGAGCACACAACATCTCAGCCAAGGCATTGGGCGCGCAGGCCGTCACAAAAATCAACAACTCAACAGCAAATATCTGGACGGTGGTGGGCCAGACATGAAATGCACACAGCACAAGGCGAGGTCTGTACAGAGTGAGTGATCAGCAGCACACGCACCTGCCGACCTCTGCAGGCAGCACCGCCAACTCTGGGTTGCCCTATTTCGTAGGAGATCGTAGGAGTTGGTGATGTTGATAGCCCACAACCACAACACATGCTGCAATAGCTTTGTCAGCAGCAGCAGCAGTACAAGGCCCAACACACCTGCCGACCTCCTTGGCAGGCTCCGCAGGCAGTGCAGCCAGGCTGGGGTGGTGCTCAATGGGGATGATCAGGGCGTGCTGTGTTGTGATGGGCCCCTTGTCCAGCGCCAGGTACACCTCATCACCCACACTCGAAACCAGGTCCACATCAACCTGGGTGGGTGATGGATGGGGCAGCAGGTGCAGCAGGGGGCAGCAGAGGCAAGCACATGAGTCAGCATAGTTTGACAGCCACGCTGTGTAACCTAGGCAGGCACTGTAGGACTCGGTATGGTTGCTGGATGCACTTGGACAGGCGGAGTTACCCGCCTTGAAACATGTGCTTCTGGGTCCGGTTCAAGTACGCGCTGTTGCCACAACACCCTGCCAGAAGTCAACACTGTGGCCATCCTATACCCTCCTGGCCAACGACTAAACCCTGTACCAAAGCCCAGTACAAATGAAATTCCAGCCCTGGGCTCACCTGTTCACTGGACAGGCAGAACCAGCAGCCCTCCACAGGCGCCCCTGGCTCCCTCTCAGGTGCCCGCTGCCCGCGGTCGTGGTGCTGCCCACCTCTGCTGCCGCGGCCGCGGTGCCCGCCGTGCTGCTGCCGCTGCTGCTGCTGCTGGCCAGACATGTAGCCTGTGGGCAGGCCGTCCAGCTCCATGCGCCAGTCATGCACTGCATTGGCCCCTGCGGGTCCACAGGATGAGATGGACGTGTGTGGGTGCGTGGGCATGCGTCCATGGCTGCATGGCACGCTCATGGGTGCAAAGGCATACATTCAAGGCCTTTGTGGCACATGGCAAAGGTATGGCATGACAGGGTCTGGAAGGTTGCCCACCGACGCGGGACCACTTTTGAGGAAGGACCAAGCATGGCTGTGGAGCGACACTGACAGGGATACCAACGAAGCGGAAGAAGCAGGTATGAATGGTGTGGGTATGTGTGCAAGACTGTTTCCAAGCTGCTGCAACAGCAGTACAGCCGCCAGCTATAACCAGTGTGACGGCAGCTTGCAGGTTCCTTGTCAAGCCTTGTAGGTTTACCTGTCTTGGCAGTTCCTGGCACCTCTTTGTTGAGGGGAGTTGATGTCGCCACACAGATCTCGCGGCCCTGGAACCGGGAGCCGTTGAGCGCACACGCAGCTGGGACAGCGCCATAGTCTGCACACAGCAGCAGCACACACAATGCATGAAGCTTACTGAAGTAGTAGGGGCTCCCTCATAGTGTAGGGGTCCAAACCCTGTTGTGAACCCCTGCTGTACATGGGGCTTGATGAAATTCCTGTGGTGCCACACCATCCCAGTTGAGCATTGCCGTTCAAGCTGGCGATGTAATCCCCATGCGCCGGTTGGCTCCTACCGTGGGTGCTCGGTTGAGCAGAGGCATGTAAGTAAGTAAGTAGGTACATGAGTAATACTGTTTTTGACCGGCAGCACCCGCACATGACCCTACCTGTGAACTGCACATGGCACCAGGGCTGTGGCCTGCCTGAGTCCTGCTGCGCCTGACGCCTGATGTCCTCAACCTGGCAGGCACAGCACAGCACAGCACAGCACGATGATGTCAGCACAGAACGGCACAACCAGATGGTGAACCTACCTCCAAGTGGGTCACTGCACAAAGCAGCCCTGTAAGCCAAACATGAAGTTGTGCAAGCTGATGGCTTGGAGCAACAGGAGTGTCAGGGCAGTGTGCCGTAGCGTGCAGGGTGACTGCAGGGCAGGCCCACGACGACAACTTACTGGGATATCAAGCCTGTGACCAGAACCCTAGTCAAGAGCTCTGAGCCCCTCACCTCTCCTGCATGGCTGGAAAAGTGCTTTGTAGTGCAGTGCGACCACAGGGCTGCCACCCAGCCCCCACCCTAGCTTCAACCCCAGCACCAACCGAGAGCCCCCTTAGCCCCTCACCTCTCCTGCCTGGCTGAAGAAGGAGGCCAGGTCCTCGTAGGTGCACTCAAAGGGCAGGTTGCGCACAAACACGGAGCGGGCGCTGTCCTTCTCAATGTTGGCCTTGCCCCACGGCTGGAAGGGAGGGCCGCTGTTGGCTGTGTGCAGCAGCGGCAGGGTACAGGAGTGGTGTTGAATGCAGCACTCAGTTGAGGTCCTGCATCTGGGATGGGACGGGATATGAGTGTGAGCACAGCATGCCACAAACCATACAGGAGGGTGCCGGCCCAACTCAACAAGATGCGGTGGTCGCATCCACTGCTCGGCTGCGCTGACCAGGCAGCCCCGCAACAAACTCAACCGCTTGTGCTCAGCACAAGAACTGCCACACATGTGGTCGAGTGATTCAGCCCCTGCTGCATGCCTGGCTACCCGTAGTGCTGCATGACTTGCACCACACACGCAGCTTTGAGTTGTGCACACCCTGGACAACCCCCAAGCTGCCCAGCTCCCATTGCTTACTGCTGATCCTTTTGCATCCCCTGGCTGCAGTTCTCGTGGCAACACAACCCCAGCCCCCACCTACCCATCCCTCCAAAGCCTCCCCTCTGCCGCTTAGGCGGCAACCAGCGCCAGCTGCAGTGCTCGCCCACGGCGTCCTGCATTGGTGGAAGGATGTGG
The DNA here is from genome assembly GCA_004335735.1 of Chlorella sp. KRBP. Lineage (NCBI taxonomy): Eukaryota > Viridiplantae > Chlorophyta > Trebouxiophyceae > Chlorellales > Chlorellaceae > Chlorella > Chlorella sp. KRBP. The sequence continues at coordinate 4,131 of QAXK01005845.1, forward strand.
GCACGGCACACACATGTGTGAGTAGCTGTGTTTGCTACGCGTCAGTAGCTGGGGACAGGGGCGTACGTGTTGTGCGAGGACAATGGTTGTGCTGCAGCATATGAGGGGGCACATCTGTGGTCAAGGTGGCACAAGCGACACGATGCGTGTGTGTTGCTGCAAGGATACTGCCAAGCTGCAGAGTTGGCGGGAAGGCATCAACAACAGGTCTAGCTGTCTGTACTCACGTGCTCATATGTCGCCCCGCTGCCGCGCTTCTGCCCCACCGTCTGCTGCTGCTCATACGGGTTCTTGCCACACCCATCCGGCAGGGTCCCCAGCTGCTCTATACTCATTGATGACGCAGGCATCAGCGCAAGGGCATGCAGGAACTTCTGCTGCTTCGCGGCCTCTGCAACAGCCGTCGCTGCTGCTGCCGTCGCCGCTGCCGCCGTGCTGGCGGCTGCTGCCGCCATTGCTGCCATCTGTGGGTCTGCTTCTCCAGCGTGGCCGATCCCCGCCCTGCCGATCCCCACCCTGCCCTTGCCGCCGCTGGCGTTTCCAACAACTGTTCCAGAGGGCCCGATGACCTCCTGCACACTGGTCCCTGCTGCTGCGGCAGCCGCCGCTGCGGCATCGGCTGCTGCTGTTGCCATCCTGCCTGCCAGCTTCAGCCTGGGAATGACAGACCCCAGGCTGATGAAGCGGGTCGCACGTGGGCCTGCACCCAGGTCTGGGTTGGCATACGGCACCCGCGTGTAGAAGATGCTCTGGCCGCCTGCTACGTGGTAGCGTGGCCGGGCAAGCTGCGCCAGCTCTGCTGCTGCATGGCCAGTGAACCTGGCGTCAAAGCCTGCGGGACGACAGCAGCACAACTTGCGTTGGGAGATGCGGAGTGGTGATCTTGCAATAAGACGGTACGCAGGACTATGGGGATCATGGTTGTTTGGATGCAGAACAAGAAAGTGCGACACGGCACTCATAAAGAAACAGATACGCAGGTCACAGTGAGCGCACCTGGCAGGTTGTCCTGTCCTGCCGGCAGCTGCTGCAGGACACCGGTAGGCCACTCGCAGGTCAGCAGAAGGTCGACCTCCCCAGGCAGCACCATCAGCTGGTGGCGCAGGCGGGCCAGGTCAGACTGGTTGTAGTGCCGGCAGACCTGTGCAACCACACAGCACCAAACGACACATGCTGCATGTTGGTGCCACACAAAAAATACATACTGCATGTTGTGGCACCAAACCACACATGCTGCATATTGGTGCCAAAACAAACCACACATACTGCATGTTGTGGTGCCGCCCAGGGACTCTTTGGATTGTGAAACATCGCATCAGCTGCTGCAGCAACCCAAATGTCAGACATGGGGATGCAGGTGCCAGAAGAGCCTGGGGGTGCGGGACCCTCTGGAGAGCACAATCGCAGACGTCAGCATCTCGGTTTCATGGCTACAAGCAACAGCATGTTCAGTACTGCAGTTCATACATATTGCAGTTCCACCAGGCCTGCCCACACCACGATGGCCTGTCCCCCAGCCCTCACCTGTGCCGCTGCTGCTGCTACAGCTGCATGCTTTGCTGCTGCAGCTGCTTGTGCCGCCTGCCGCTGCTTCGCCTTGGCTGCTGCTGCGTGCGTGCCTGATCCTGCCTCTGCGGTGCCACTGGCTCCAGCCTCTGCACCATCAGCAGCAGCATCTGCAGCACCACCCTCTGCGCCGTCTGCTGCTGCTGCTGCGTCTGCAGGGGCATCGGCCTCGCCGCCCTCTGCTGCTGTGACTGCAGCACCTGCCGCCTCCCCGCCCTCCTCTGCTGCTTCTGCTGCTGCTGTTGCCGGGGCATCTTCCTGCATGGGTGAACCAGGTGCTGAGCCTCCAGCACCAGCTGCTGCTGCTGCTGCAGGGTCTGCTGCCTGGTCGGCGTCTGCCCCGCTTGCTGCTGCTTTCGTGGGTGATGCTGGCGGTGGCGGGAACTCGCTTGGTTTTATGGGCTTTGCATGGAAGGCTTTGTAGCTGTATGTGCCATCCATGAATGCGATGTTCAGGGCCTCGACCTGCGCCTGCATGCAGCAAGCAGCATGCAGGAAACACAGGGGCCTCAGCATTGAAAGCGCGGCGCTGCAGCTGTGCATTTTTACACAACCCATCAAATGTTACAGCTCTGCGCAGCTGCAGCGACTGCATCTGGCCGCTGCATTGTTGCTGGTGCATCCCTTGTGGTTATGCAGAGATGCTGGGATTCTGCTGCCCGCTATCTGTTGCTTATGCAGATTGCTGGTCATAACCTGCTGCTCACAACCTGCTGCTGGAAGCCAGAATCAGGGGGTGTGCGCAAGATATGATTGGTGACCAGGCTGATGATGATGTCGGATGTCACCAGTCGCTGCTTACCACGCCCGACCTGCCCAGATAATGCAGGTTTCTGCTGCCGTGCTGCGTGGGCTTCTTGAGCGCTGCCAGTGTCGCTGCTGACCCCTTGCCTGCAAGACGACGGACAAACAGGGTGTGAACACAGGGGTGAATGCATGACCACGCATGGCAACTGCTGGCCAGCCATGAAGGAAGGCATGCGTGCCTCATGAAAGTCACTCTTGTTGGTGTGAAGCACGCAAAGCCCCTCAGGGCCTCTGATCACGCAAGTGTCCTGTCCTGCACTGCTGAGATGGTCTGACACATGCCAGCCAACAGCACCTGAGACCGCTACTGCTGTGCTGTGCTATGCTGCCATGTGGCTTGTAGGAAGCCAAGGGTCTGCTGATCATGACACGGGTGTCTGCTGATCGTACAAAGTGGTGATTTTAAGTGTTCAAGGGCCCTCCCGTAGGACCCACACAACAAGCATGACTGCCGGTGCTGCTGCAGCACGAGGGGCCAAGCCCAGTCGACCCACCATAGCCACCAATGAAGTACGTCTTGACTGGTAGCTGCGCTGAACCATTCACGTACTTCTCAAGGGCTTTAGGGATATCCCCGTCGTCGCCTGCACACAACAGCAGATGTCACATGCTGTTGTGCCTTGTACAGCAGTATGCTGTGGCTGCTGCCTGATCGTTCTGGACGTGTGAGGTGCATGGCGGCACCTAGCAGTGCTGATACGTCTCAAGTGACTTGACAGACTTACCCGCTTCCTCAAAGAACTGCCCAACGCACAGCAGCAGGTCAAAAGGCCCGTTCTTCTTGTTGACAGCAGCAACCTTCTTGAACAGGGCGTCAAAGCCTCCCAGGCAGTCGCCGGCAAGCAGAACTTTGACTGCGCTCATTGAAACTCTTGATCAATATCTTGCGAGCCCCTGTGCTGGGTCCTATGCTGACCCGAGCGTACTCTCGACAGCCTAGATCATTGCGAGTGTCACCCAGCCCGTTTGCGTCGACGCAACCCGGCAGCTTACACAAGGAATTTCTTGTAAACTGGAGCTATGAAAGAAGGAATGAGCTCAATAGTTGTTGGGGGCTTGCTGAGTAATCCTGCCAGTCAACCTGAGCGTTCAATTGGCTGGACAGCTGTTAGCTGCCTGTGTGTGAGTGCCTGAAAGCTCTTCTAGCGAGAGACGTGGGGCCGTATTGCCTGATTCATATATTTATGCAACCCTCTTGACATACAAATGAAACCCTCCTGATCTGCACACTGCATGTGACTGTCTCCATCTGCCAGCAGCACACCTTCTGAACCCCAAGCCGCTGCCGCCACAGACACAGTGAACAGTACCAGCTGGCTTTTGTTCAAGGCAGCCATGTCCCTGTCTGCCCACACTGGAGCTACAGCCCGCAGCTGCTGTTGGCTTTGGGGCAGAGCTTGGGCTTTACTCAACTGGTGTGTCACCAGATCAGGGGCACAGCATCAACGTGGCACTGGCAAGGCATCTTACTGCACAACGGCAGCACAGTCACATTGTTACAGGCTCATGAATATTGTACATTCCCAAAGACAGGATACCTGACAGTCATACGCCCCACAGCCAACAGCCATCTTGCAGGCCGGCTTGGGACACACCCGCCAACAAGCATGCAGACCCCATGATAGAAACATCTGACATTTGGTCCCTGCAACATTTTAAGGACCAAGCAAGGTCAACCTGCTGTGCTGACAGCTGTCAACTGATGAAAAGTCCGCGAAACACAGCAAACAACAAGCTAAGCTGCCCCAAAGAAGAGCAAGCACCCTAGAGGGACACAACTATGGGCTGCTGTATCGGTGATCACACTTCAGCAAGCAGCACAACAAACGCACTGACCGTCATCCTGCAATAAGCCCACCCACGCCTGTCACATGCACCGTGGGCTATGTCCGTTGCCCCCATGCCAACCCGAGGGTGGCTCCGACCAATCAAGGGCGCACCGTCAACAAGTATGCACCACAAGGCACGTGCTGAACGCGACACTGCCAAGAACTTACATGTGTGCAACAGCACAGCAACTCAGCGGTGGGTGACAACTGCCCGACAGCTTGCACCGCCTTGTGTGCAGAAGATCCCGCCAGCTCATGGCAGCATGTCGGGATGCTGAGGTGCGCACCATCCAGATGAGCAAGAAGACAACACACCAGACAGACCAAGGCACAGGTTTCAAGGTCAGGGATCCTCCTCTACCCTGGTGGAGTCAAGACCCGGAGTCAAGACCCAGAAGGACCCAAACCCGAGGTTAGGGCTCAGACCCATCGCCCTAAACCCTGGATGGCTCCAGCGATACAAAACCCTTACGTAGCCACCACCATGCCCTCCAGGCCTGCTGGCCGCTCCTCCTTCTCCTTCCCATCGCCGCTGCCACTGCTGCCGCCGCCGCCCTCGCTGCTACCGCCGCTGCTGCCGCCGTCTGCTGCCTCTGCTGCTGCTGCTGCTGCTGCCTCCTCGGCTGCCTTCTGCTGCCGCTCAGCCTCCCCGCCATGCCTGCACACATGGGACAGCAGCACACGCGACGTCAGCAGGAGAATTCGCATCATCATGCTCACACTGATCGGCGCCAATGCTGTCGCAATGTGGTGGTGGGCACGGCGTTCCATTATGCGTGGTAGGCACGGCATTCCGTCTTGCAAAACACCTACATATATCGTGTGTGACCATACACAGATGACGGTATAACAGCATGGCCATCCATGAGCCCCAAGATACCTGGCCCCACCTGTATCTGTCGATGTTCTGCAGGGTGGCGCTGGTGAAGGGCCGCTTGCCCAATAGGTCCTCCACTGCATCAAGGTTGAGCACCTCCTTCTTCAGCAACGCCTGCAGCACCAGCACACAATGGCCCCTCAGCGATGACAACACGTGACAGGTCATGACAGAAACGTGCGCAAGAACCCTGGCTGCACCCAGTTTCGAAGACTCAGCAAACACAAGGAGCGATGCGCTGGCCCAGCCTGTTGGACAGAAACTAGGCCAACACATGTCACCGTGTTCGCCAGCTCCTCCTTTTTCAGGGACTCAACTCGCAGACCCTCAACCCTGAGGCTAAACCCCAGCCCTGGACATAAATCTTGCACCGTTCCTGCGCGCGCCTGTGCCATGCTGTCCACTAGCTCCTTCTTCTCATTCATCAGACAACACCCGGACCCTAAACCCTGACAATCCATGAGTGACCCTGGCCCTAAACCCTCGTGTCACACACACATACGCACCTGTGCCATGCTGTCCACCAACTCCTTCTTCTCCTTCAAGAGAGCCAACGTCCGCTGGTATGCCCCGTCGATGAAGCTGCGTACCTGCAGGCACAAGCCTTGTGCCTTGTGTGAAACTTGCGCATGACATAACATGGGTCGTAACATGCTACCTGGGCTTCTGCTTGACCATGTTGTGATGCCAAACATGTGCTTGCTCACTCAGATAAGCAGGTGCTGAGTCCACATAATGCAAGGCGCTGCTGAGAATCGCCCGGCGAGGAGCTACGTGTGCTCGTGTTTAGACTTGACATGCAGTTGCATGTGGGACTAAAACAACTGGCCGGAAGAGCCGGGCCCTCTTACCTCCTGGTCGATCATGTGGGCTGTCTCCTGGCTGTATGGCTTGTCAAAGGCCTCCTGCCTGGGTGGGAACGACACCAGGCCGATGCGCTCGTTCATGCCATACACACTGATCTGCAGGCAGCAGCAGAAACGCAGGCACACAGCTGCCACACAGAGTCGGTTGTGCAGCAACCCAATTGCTGCACAGCAACACCTACTTTGAAGTTCTGCCGATGTGCTCACCCATGACATGCACTCTCACTTCAAACGGAAGGCCCCAAATACAAGGTGAGGCACCGCACCGCAGGCTGAAAACTGTAACACAGCCATCGACAGCGGAGTCACAGCAGACGCGGCCGAGCAACCCCAGATGCAGCCCCAGGCGCGCCACCAGCGCCTGTGTGCCTACCTGTGCATATGCCATCTGTGTGACCTTCTCCAGGTCGTTCTGAGCTCCCGTGCTGATGCGCCCGATCATGACCTCCTCTGCTGCACGGCCGCCCAGAGCAGCACACACACGGTCCAGAAGCTGCTCCTTGGTCAGCAGCAGGTTCTCGTTTGGCAGGTACTGCAAGCAGCAAGGGGCAACAATGGCAGCAGGGGTCACCAAGCAACACGCGGAGCGCAAGTCAGTGGATGTGTGCTTCTTCGTCACTAAACCATTGCTCACTTGACAGGTACTGCAAGCAGGAAACCGGACAGTGGCAATACGTGGAGCGGGCGTGAGCCGGTGTGTGGATGGATGCAACATGATCATCCCCTCACAAGGGCGCTGCTTACCTGTGCGAAACCGAGCGCAGCAGTGCCGCGGGGGACGATGGACACCTTGAGTAGCGGCTCTGCATACTCCAGAAACCAACCCACCACCGCGTGCCCTGCCTCGTGGTAAGCCACTGTGCGGCGCTCCTCAGGGCTGATGACCTGGCAAGACAAGAGTGAGGTGAGAGTGAGATGAGTGTGAGATAAGAGTGACAGCAGTAAGGAGTGTGACAAGGTAACAGGCGTGTGTGTGCCGGTAAGGTGTTACTTCAGCGGAACAGCCCTGATCAGGAGCATGATGGGTATGCCAGAGCCAGTGCCAGTGTGGCACAACAGCAAGAATAGCAGCCGCATGATGAGCCCTTCCCGTTCGGCACTCGGAGCTGGCAACCAGACTGCAAGCTGCTGTTACAGACATGCTGTGACAGCATACAGCCCTGCTGAGGTACATGCCTTCAGAGCCACACCACATGCATATGCTGCCTACACGGCCCACCTTGTTCTTCTTCTCCAGCCCGCCAATGACCCTGTCAATGGCCTGCTCAAAGTGTGACATGTTGACCATGGCCTCGTTGGCACGGGCAGCAACCAGCGCAGCCTCATTGCACACGTTGGCA
>QAXK01005846.1:0-13036 GCA_004335735.1 Chlorella sp. KRBP
GCGCTCTGCTTGCCGCCGGTCGCCCCGGTCCCTGTCGTTGTCCCTGTCGCTCGCGCCGAGATCCTTGCCGTCCCCATTACCGCGCCGATCGTACCCCTCTCTGCTGCGTGGCGCATCGTCCCTCCGGGCACTGTCCCTTTCCCGGCCTTCACCCCGCCCCTGTCCCTCCTTCTCCCGCCGGCCCCCACCATCCCGCCCACCTCCCCCATCCCGTCTTTCCCCTGCTGATCTGTCGTTGCGCCCACCATTCTGCGGTGGCGGCGGGGGCGGTGACCTGCCCTTGCCGTTGGCCACTGCACCCTTCTTGCCTGCTGCCTTCCGCTTCCTTGCCTTGTCCTCCTCCTCATCGCTGCTGCTGCTGTCACTGGATGAGCTGTCGCTGCTGCTGCTGCTGTCGCTTGAGGAAGAGTCGCTGTCGCTGCTGCTGCTGCCTGATGATGATGACGACCCGCTGTCGCTGTCGCTGTCGCTGCTGCTGTCCTCATCCGTGGTGTCGCCGCCCATCAGGGCGCGCTGCTTGGCCGCCTGGCGGGCCGCCTCCGCCGCCTCACGCTGTGCACGCTCAGCCGCCAGGCGTGGCATCTCTGCGTACAGCTTGCGCATCTTGTCCGTGAGGCCTCCCAGGCCAATGGACGTGAAGAAATTGATGGAGAAGCGCAGGTTGGCCTGCAGCAGCAACAACATCAACAACACCAACACCAGTACCCTCATGTCGTGACCAAGGCGTGGTGTGCCTGCCTTGCAGCAGGCCGTGTGCAGCCATGTGTGTCGATGTGCGCGCCCTCTCCACCTCCAGTGCGCTTGTCACCCCACCCACCCCTCACCTGTGTGTCCTTGGGGAAGATGCCGTCAAACCACTCCTGGGTGGCCGGGTCGTCCAGGCGCTCAGCCAGCTTGAGCACGCCCATGGAGCTGGACATCTCCTGCACGCACCAAGCCCAAGGTCACGCAGCACACCAGCAGGGTAAACAGGAGGCCCACCCACATGCACGGTGACACTGTAAGGGACTGAGGCACTGGCACTTGCTAGTTAGGGTGGCCTCCCAGCCCAGGCGCACCTGGAAGAGGTACTTGATGAAGATACGTGATGAGGAGGTGGTGTCCTCCTCGGTCAGGCGGATGCACGACAGCGTGCTCCAGGGCAGCGCGTCCGTCACCAGCAGGTGCGCAAACAACGACGCCACGTTGCGCAGCTTGTTGGTCTCGAGCCTGTGGATCACGGCGTACTGGTCCTGGAAACACTCGTCAAACCGGTCCTGCAATTGGGCAACAAGCGGCACATCGCAGCAGCACCATGTCACACACAGTGCCAAGGACACACCCAGCGCGACACGCTGCACCAGGCCTTTGCGGTCCTGGCAAGAGTGGAGGTCGGTGGTGGCATGGCGCACGCACCATGTAGGCGCGGTTGAGGTAGCAGAAGCGCTGCGCCAGCAGGCCGTAAAAACGCTTATACGTGCGCTCCTGCACACGCACGCAGTTTCCCACACCAAGCTCTTTACGTCGCCCTCATTTCGTGTGTGTCGCCAGCCCAGTATTAGCACACCAACACCAACACCAGCCCAGGCGCGCACCTGTGAGCAGCACTCGATGACCATGGTGACGAGCTCAATCTCCTGGCCAGGCTGGATGCCAATCTTGAGCAGCTTGTGGCCCGCCTGCACGCAACACAAGCACAAAAGTGTGGTGTTGAGCTTTATATCTGGAGCAGTCAGCGCCCAGTGCAGCAGGCATCAAGGTGAGCGGTGGCTGCAGTGCATCAGACCTGGCACCTTCTAACACTTGTTGAGGCGCCCCGACGCCTCACCTCTTCAAAGTCCATGCTGCTCATGATGGTCAGGTAGATGGTACGCCTGAGGTTCACCAGGTTGGTCTGCGTGGCGTCCTCAATCGCCTGCTTGGCAGCAGACTCCTGTGCCTTGGCTGCTTGCTCCTCCTCGTCCTCCTCCTCCTCCTCCTCGTCATCGTCGTCGCCCTCACCCACGTCTGCACAGGCTCAACAGCATACACAAACACACATGCCTTGTGCTCAACATCAACGCGATGGTCACCCCAGCTGAGCTGCTGTGTTGACAAGCTAGCACGCCCTGCCTGCCTGCTCACCCTTGGCCCCCTCCTCGTCAGACTCCTCGTCCTCCAGGCCCAGGATCTCCCGGCTGATGGCCTTGAACTCCTTCTCATGCTGCTCGTACTCCGGGTCAACCTGCACACATGTAAAGCGGCAAGGCAGGTGCCACCAAGGTCACTCAACGCACCGCCTGCAAGCTGGGACGAGGTCCCCTACTTAAGCTGAGGGTGGAACAGTGCACCCCCTTGCCGGTCGCACCTTGAAGATGTCCAGCGCTGTCTGGGGGTCGTGGGTGTCCTCCAGGCCCATCTCGTGCGTGATCTGGTCCTCTGCGCAAATCAAGACCACGCACACGCGCTGCGTTGCACCTTGCCCCACTGATCCACACCCGGGTGATGCTGACGCACCCCGCAGCCGCTCTGCCCTGCCACTGCTCCTGACCAGCACGAGTCACGCGACCCTCACAGCAGCCAAGCGCACGCACCCGCCTCCACCAGGTCAAGGTCCGTGGGCACGGCCACGTGGCCGCTCTTGTCAAAGCCCGCCTTGCGCAGCGCAAACAGCCCCTCAATCACAAACTGCACGCGCTTGTCGATGTCGCCCTGGTGCAGCACGGCGCGGAAGCGCTCAAACACGCTGCGGGCAGCGCACACAGGAGGCACGCAAGAGGCAAACCACGTGAATTCACAGCTGCTACGCCTGCGCGAGTGCTGGCCCAGGCACAACCGGGGCTCTGTTGCAGCCCCTCTATCCCACGTTGTTGACGTTCCCTCCACCCTGTTGCAGCCCCCTCTACCAAGTCAAGCCACCCACCTGTGCAGGCCGGATGGCGCCACGTCCATGAGGAAGGCGCCGACCTCCTTGGTGAATTCACACGCCATCTCCACGCTGTCGGCACTGGGCTTCTCGAGCATCAAGATGAGCATCTCCAGCGCCAGCACCTGCACACAAGCATAGGAACGTGCGCGCAGGCAGCCGAGCAAATAAGAAAAACACTAGCTGCTGTGCTGTGCCCAAAGCTGCAACACACCAACGCTGCACCCAACCAGGTCAGGCAACATGTGATGTGCACACAGCCACTTACCTCGTGCGCCACTCCCTGGTTGATGAGGTGCGCCAGGAAGCGTGCGGCGGCCGTGCACACGGGCTTGTCGTTGCGCTTGTACGAGCGCATGAACTGGAGCACCAGGCGGTGCAGCAGCAGCTCACCCAGCTCTGGGAACTTGGTGTTGACAACTGCCACGAGCGCTGCAGGGTGCGGGAGGCGCACGAGGGCAGCATGTTGGGCTTGCGTATAGTCGTCGTGGCCCCCCAGACAGCTGCAGTGCCCGCCCTGCCTGCGTGGTGCCCCTACCTGCGTACACTGCGCTGAAGCTTGGCGAGGCCATCTGCGACTTCATGAGTGACCTGCAGAAGAGGCCCCGCCCTCGGATCAGGTTCTGCACGGCACGCAGCACGCAGCGGCGACAAAAACAACACAACGCTGGTGATGAGCAGGCAGCGCGACCATGCAGGTGGGTTGCGTGTGTGCACAGGATGAGCCGCACCTCGCGGAAGACCTCTGCCAGCATGTTCTTGATGTTGGTCACGTTGACCTTGTTGATGATGCCGTTGATGGATTTTTTGAGTGCCTGCATAGATAGGTGCAGCACAAGGGGCACCGTGCAGCTGATTTTTACCCCTGCGCTCGTGTCACTGCCCTGGACCATGAGGCACACGCCCTCCCGCACCTCCCAGGTGAGCTTTTGGTACTCTGGAGAGGACCTGTCCCTGACCTCCTGCATCATGCGCGCCAGCTTGAACGGAGGGATGTACACGCCCCCCGCCTTGCCTGCGCGCGATGGCAGCCACAGCGCACCCCAGTGGGTCAAGCGTCAGTGCTGTGAGACGACCCGTGCACCCACGCCATGGACGTCCCGCCATGCCCCGCTAACGTGCCCGCACCACCACCCGCACCAGGACTAGCAGCTGCTTTCTCCTCTCACGCACCCAAGGTGACGGGCTTGCGGGCCGCCACAGCGTCTGTGTCTGCAGCCACAGCCGCAGCTGCGGGCTGTGCTGCCGCGCCTGCCGCCCCGTCGCCGCCATCTGCATCTGCGCATGCGGCCACGCACAAGCACAAGGCATCACGAGCGCAACGCCTGCTGCAGAACGTGTCAGCGAGCACCAGCAGCCCCCACACCTTGTCGTGCCGGCTTGTCCGCGTCGTGCTCCTCCCCCCTGGGCCTGCGGTGGCGGCAGCAGCAGCACAGACGCAAGCATGAGCTCCCTGCCTGCGCATGCACGCATTGCCATCCCTGCAGCAAGGGCAGCGCGCACCTCTTGGTGCCGGCCTCGCCGTCAGCGCCCACGCCCTCTCCATCATCCGCTGGCTTGCGCCGCGCGTCGTCGTCGTCGTCGTCATCGCCACGCTCTGACCGCTTGCGCTTGCCCCCCTCCTCCTCGCGCTTCTCCTCGCGCTCCTCCGCCAATCTGCTTGTGCACACACTCCCAGCGCGGCAACTCTGCAGCTGATGGACTGGCCAGACGGTGCACGTTGAACGCAGCATCTCCTGCATCTTAGCGGGGCTGGCTCGACGCTGTGCGCTCGGCATGGCTCCATCGCACCTGCCGTCTGGCCGCTCCTCGTCTTCGGAGTCTTTCCTGCTCGCCATGCTCGCTGTGTCCTGCTCTCGCTGCCCCACGAACGCTGCGCTGCACGCTCCTCTTGACCGAACGAGATCTTCAGCACCCAAGCGACACCAAGTGGGTGCAGGAACGCTGGTCTGGTGCTGCTGTAGCCTTCAGAACCGATCTAGGTTGCTTTGAACCTTTGGAGCCGTTGAACAGGGTACACACGCAAGATGCACATGCGCAAGCCCCTCGCGCCGACCGCCGCACACACATCGTCAAGAGTTAAAGGGGTCTCCCAGCTGCACGGACGCCAGCGGGGGGAAGGCGTCCGCCTTGGCCAGGACCACCACGCGCTGCTTGAAGGCGATGTAGCCCTTGATGTACTTGCGGTAGATGAGGTTGGCCAGCAGGCACTGCAGCTCCGCTGCGGTGGCACGCAGGCAGCCAACAGGGCTGGGCGTGAGCTTGCTGCGCAGATTGTATTATGCTCAGTGCTGCTCACCGTCGTCCTGCTCGGTGCCTCACCGTCGTCCTTGACGATGCCCTGTGCTTCCACCGCCTTGGCAAACAGGTCGATGGGCATCTGAGAGGCCTTGGAGGGGTTGCTCTGAGCGTGCACCAGCGCGCACCTGCAGCCAGCAGAAAGGGAGGAGGGCGCTCCATCAGCCATGGCACTTGATGATGCGGCACGCGCAACCCGTGCGAGTGTACACCTTGTGCTCACTTTTTGAATAACCGCCGGAAGGCAGCGAGCTGCAGCTTCTCCAGCAGCAGGTAGGTGCCTGCCTGCACCAGCAGCAGCTGGTGCGTGTCCAACGCCTGCAGCAGCCCCGCCACGTCCCCCGCGCGCACCGCCTGCACCCACCACAAGGTTGGACAGGTCAGTCTGAGTGTGGCAGCGCTGCCTAGGGCAGATCAGCACAGCCATCAAGCAATGAGTGCCTTACCTTGGCCATGGCCGAGTACTCCATGAGCCGGTGCTCCTGCAGCAAGGCGTCCGTGGGCAGGATGCCTACCAGCATGCGCACCTGCACGGCAAGGTGCCGTTGCAGATCCATGTGACGTGCACTTTGCATGCACTGAAGTGCCACCAGTGGCGCAGTACCACCAGGGCTTGCGTTGACTCACCGGGATGAGGTACCTGAGGATGCGTCTCTTGTTCTCGTGCGCGTCCTTGTGGCAGTGCTGCAGCGCAAAGCTCAGGTGCTGCTCCGCCGTCACGTAGTCCTCGTCATACGCCAAGAGCCTGCCGGTGTAGTACCTGGACAGGGCACGCGCAAGCCAGACTCGTGTGCTGAGGCGAGCTAGAGGAAGGGAGGTGCCTGGACATGCCGCCTGAATGCCCTGTCCGCCACCATCTTGATAAGAGCTAAGAGCACTCACCGGTACGTGACCTTGTGCGCTGTCTGCGCCGTCTCAAACATGTTGAGCGGGCCCTCAATGGTCTTGATGACGTTCTTGCAGTTGGTCAGCGTGTTTAGCTTGAAGTACACCTGCCAGGGACAAGCAGCACATGCGCATTGTGCTGCATGCGCGTCCTCCGCCACTTGCAGTGTGGGCTGGTGTGTGCGTGGCTCCACCAGAGGCCCACCTTGAGCATGATGCAGCCAATGGCCACTGCCGCCGCCCGCTTGAGCTCAGCGTCCTGCCCCTTGGCGGCGGCCGTCTTGCCAAACAAGCCCTGGAGCAGCATGGCGCACTTTGACAGCTGCGACGAGCCGTGCACGCTGCCCCCTCCCCGCTTGGCGGCGTCATCATCCACCTGTGCAGGCACAATGCGGCAAGCGTAGGTTGAGGTGCAGCACATTGTCACAGTGCTGCATGCAGGCTGGTCAGCCGATCACCTTTGCTGACAGGATGCGCAGGGTGGTGGCGGAACCGACAATGGCCGACAGCACCCACACTTGGTCCTGCACCAGGCCTTGAAGGGACTGCAGCGGCACATCAAGTCAGCAGCAACAGAGAACATGAGCTATGCTCCTCATCATGGAGGGATGCATGAACGCGTGCCAGGCCCCGTGTTGCGCACACACCTTGGCGTGCCGCTCCCGGAACTCTTCGCACGCCTGCAGCTTCTCGCCCTTGCACATGTGCACCAGCGCCTGCGGCTCACCAACAGCGGCGAGGGCCCCACAGCGTCACTGGGATGCAATGCTGTAGTGCTGTCCGACTGTCCCCGACCTGACTGCCCCACGAGCACGGCGTGCCTGCAAGTAGCTGGCGACAATCTCGCCCCAGGGCTGGCCTAACTGCCGCATGACGTCGCCCTTGGGTACCGCCGTCCCTCTCTGTGCGGCCTGCAGCAGGGTCAGCACCGTTTGGCACTGTGAGCGGTCGGCTTCCCAGGCATGGTGCTTCCCAGGCGTGCGCTTGGCTTGCCATGGCTTGCCTGCATGGCCACTTCGAGGCCTGGGCTGTCCAGCTTGAACAGGTCTCGTAGAGCAATGCCTGCACGCAGAGGCGGCGCGCGCAGCAGTCGACAGCCTGCGTCCGGAGCCTGCGGCAGAGTGAACACAGCAGGCAATCCATCGCTGCCACACACCATCTTCACGGTTGATGGCATTGTTGAGCTGCCCCAAGTACCGCGCCAGGCTCATCGGGCCGACTGCTTGTGCTGCTCGTGTCCGCACGCACGCCGCGACGAGCTGGTCCCTGCGCGAATGACTGTGTTGCTGAGAGCTGCAAGTTATGCTGCGCGGCGTGCTGTCTCTGGCAGGGAGCGAGCCGATCGATCGATCTTTCGGGGCCACCAAGTGCCCATGAGGAGCAGCACGCACACAGAGAAGAGAGCAGAGTCAATATATTCGCCTCACAGACTAGTACCTCACAGACTATGCCTCCCCAGTTCCAGGCGTGCTGCGCGCACGATCACGACTGCGAGGAGGCAGAGTGCGGGCCAGCCTACTCCCTGTACCAGCACATCGACCTGTCCAACGTGCGTGGGGTCAGCAAGGGTGGCCTACTGTGGGCCTGGGCACGATGTGGGGGCGTCCCTGCGGACTACCGACCCGTCCCGGCGCGCGTGGTGCACCGCAGATTCGCTGCCTGAATGAGGAGGTCCCGGGCAGCTGCCGGAACGTGTTCCGCGCCTGGGAGCAGCGTCTGCAGCCCGCCGACCCGCCCCTGCGCAGCAATGACGACGACCCGGAGCTGCTGCTGCACGTCCCGTGAGTGCGCGTGGTCCCTGCACCGTCCCTGCAGGATGGCAGGCAGGCTGAGCGTGTGCATGTTCTGCTTGTGCTGCAGGCTCGACGGCGCTGCCAAGCTCAAGGCCATCAGCGTGATTGGCGGCAGCAACGGCACCGCACCTGCCAAGCTCAAAGTGTGAGGAGCCCCAGGCGCTCCTGTGCTCCAGGTTTTGCTTGCCAAGTGCCAGGGATGACTCACGGCTTGCGTGCCACCATGGCAATGCCGCAGGTACATCAACCGAGACGACATTGACTTCGCCACGGCCGAGCGCCTGCCCGCGGTGCAGGAGTGGGACTTGCAGGAACAGGACCCACGCGGCGTGATGGAGTACCCCTGCCAGTGAGTGCACGCTCCGGGCTGCTGACTCCAGGGCTCTAGGAGTGGTCCTGGTGCAGCTGCAGGCGGTAATGATGCAGTGAACGCACCTGATGGTGCGCAGGGTGTCCAAGTTCAACAACGTCTACAGCATAGACCTGCACTTCACCGGCAACTTTGGTGGCGCCTGCGCGGAGGTGCACTTTGTGGGACTAAAGGGCGAGTACACAAAGGTGCGTGTTGTGTGGGTGCTGCCACACGCAAATTGCTTGTCTCGCTGGCTCTCCGCTGATCGTGCTATGCTGCCCTGTGTCCCGCCATGTGCGTGTACGTGCAGCAAAAGCGCCAGGCTGTGGAGGCGGTGTACGAGGCGCGTCCCGTCCCCACTGACCACAAGGTGCCTGGAGAGTCCTCTGGCGCACACCACCACATCAGCTGAGAGCGTCTGCTGTGAGCTGGACGGGAGATGTGAACGGAGGCCATTATTTACAACATCGTCTGCATCGCAATGCAAGAGCGCTTGGTGCACCAGGAAATCCACGGAGCAATCAACAAGGCGTCAAAAGCCACATCCGCTCGCTACGCTACACCTGCTCCTGCGGTCTCTAACTCTAAAGCAAGCAACAAAAAGGGATCAGAGGCCAAGGTTCTTCTTGAGCTTAGCCCGTGCAGCCAGCTTGCTGCTGGCACCCGCGTCACCCCGCTTCAGCCCGTGTGCAGCTCCTGCCCCCGCAGCACCACCCGCCTTGCTCCCGTCCCTGACACCTCCGGCCACAGTCCCGCCCACGCCTGCCCTGCCGCCCCGCCCTCCTCTTGACCCTCCCACCCCTGCTACGCCCCCTCCAGTTGCCCCCCCACCTGCTGGCGTGCTCCCCGCGCCGCCTCCACGCCCTCCCACAGCCGAGGTGGGTGCAGACGGCGCCACCAAGGGAACCACCTCATTCTCCTCCACAGCCTCCTCCCAATTGTCCACCTCCATCCCCACCAGCACTGAGCTGGGCGCGGGCGACGCTCCTGGCATGAAGGTGCCTGCTGCACCCGCCCCGTGCGCACCTAGCTGCCCTCCTTCAGCCTCAGACGCCTGCATCACCTGCTGCCATGCCGCGGGAAGGGCTGTCGCCTGCGCAAAGTGCACACGAGGCCGCAGCAGCTCCACCCCATGACCCGTCTGCCCCTCCAGTGACATGTCGGGCCACACGAGCCGCGCCCGCCGGGGCGCAGGAGCTCCAGTGTTGGCGCCGTGCGGGTGGTGGCTGGGCTGGGCAAAGAGGCTGACAGCAGGCGTGGGGAGCGTGGGGCTGGCGGGGTGGCTGGGGTACGGTGCTGCCGCGCTGCTGTGGGTGAGCAGCAGGGGCTGGCTCCCGGGTGCAAGGTGGAGGGGAGGCTGCTGCTCCAAAGCACCCGACCCCTGGCGTGGCGCAGTGACCACAGCCACACCCTGATGCACTTGGCCCCCACGCTCCTCCAACCCCTGCTGCTGCTGAGCTGTCAACGGGGTTGCGGGGATGGCGGCGGCAGCAGGCGCCAGACCAGGCAGCTGCAGCTGCAGCAAGGACGACTCCTGCCGTGACGGCGCACTGCCCGACTTGCACCCCTCAAGGCTGGCAGCACGCGCGCCCCCCAGGCTCAGCTGCTGCTGCCCCTGCACCTCCAGCCCCACCCCCTGCAGCAACTGCTCCTTGCTGCTGCCACCAGCACCAGCAGCACCGGGTGCCGGCCGCAGCGGCACCAGGCCCTCGGCTACCACCTCCACCGCCCACTTGGCCAGTGGCGCCGTGTCGCAGTATATCCCCAGTGCTTCCTCCAGCTGATCCAGCATGGATGATGGGTCCTTGAGGTGGAAAGGGAGCTCGTCAAGGTAGCTGCTCTCTGCCTGCCAGGCCCTCAGCTCACCCAGCAGCACTGGAAGGTCCACCACCTCCCACGCTGACAGCTGAGTGCCGCCTGCGCCCACTTGCTGATGGGAGGTAGGGAGGAGCACGCTGCCGTTGGCCACGGAGCTGTGCGGGGTGAGGCTGCCGCCTGCGGCTGTAGCGGGGGCGGCGGCGGCGAGGGCGCTGTTCATGGGGTGAGGGCTTAGCGAGGGCGCAGCGGCGCTGGGGGCACGGCTGTGGTGGTGCTGCGGCGGCGGGGCGAGCACGTGTGGGGCGGGGAGGGAAGGCGCAGCAGCTGCTGCAGCTTGGTTGGTGCTGGTGCGGGCCATGGTGCCGGGGGCAGGTGGTGCCAGGGGGTGGGGTGATGACGCCGCGAGGGCTGTGGGCACGCGGGCGGCGGCTGGCGCACCTGCGGATTCGCTGCTGCCAGCACGCGCAAACGCGCTCTGCATGGTGAGCAGTGGCATGGTCACGTGCGGAGCCGCATGCTGTGGGTGTGGAGCTGCCTCCGCCCCTGGCGCGTGAGGCACCGGCGCCGCATGTGTCGGCGCAGCACCCGAAGGAGGTGGTGTGCTGCCTTGCTGCTGCTGCTGCTGCACAGAGACCAGTGCGGCCACCACTGCATCCGTCGCCCCCTGCGCCTGAACGTCCTCAGCTGGTGTCGCACCGCCAGCACCCTGGCCTGCACCATCCCCAGCAAGAGCGGTAAGCGCCGTTGCGGGTTGCGATTGCTGCTGCTGCTGCTGCTGCTGCTTGCGTTGCTGTGCTGCAGCCGTGCCCTTGAGCGCGCCGCTGCCTTGAGCCGCACGGTTGCGCCCTCCTGCAAGCAATGACGCACCAAGGTATCCCACGTCAGTTGTCGCGCACACACAGAGTGTGCGTGAGCACCTGCCCTCCACCCCACACCCGACCCCTCAAAGCAGCAGCGCACCTCCTAATGCGATGAGCTGGACCTTGGACGCCGCCGGGGCCGCATCACTGATGTTCTTGAACTGCTGCGCCTGCCGCTGGTGCCCACCCGCGTGCTGCCCCTTGCCACCCGCCCCCGCCTGCTGCCTGCCTTCAGTCCCTGAGACAGCCCCCACAGGCGGCAAGACTCCCGGTGACGCTGGTGGTGGTGGAGCCGTGGCGTGCGACGGCAAGGCCGCAGGGGGCCGTGCTGTGCCCTCTGCCTCCCCCTGTGGGTGGTCCTTGTGTGCGGGCCCAGGAGGGGGCAAGTGAGGGAGGAGGCGGGCAGGGCGTGCGGTCGGGCTGCCCACAGGGGACCTGGTGGCACTGGCACTGCTGTTGACGCCCACCAGCCCACCCTCAGGGACCAAGGCAGGCTGCACCTCGCCCGCTGTTGCATGGAGGGCTGGCGCAGGGGAGCCCGGTGCGACGTGCATTGCTGCACTCGAGGGGGGGTGGGAGGGGAGTTCCACAGCCACGCCGCTGACTGCTAGGGTGGCGCGGTGCTGCGCTGGCGTGGGGCGGGGAGGGTGCGGGTGGAGGGACGCCACTCCTGCTGCTGCTGTGGTGGTCGTGGTGGTGGCAGTGATAGTGGCGGCATGCGCGTCAGACACAGGTGGTTGGTTGCCACCTGCACCACCCGGCGCGGTGGCTGCAGCAGCAGCAGGTGCGTGACCAGGAGCACCGCCACCGGCTGCTTGCATGCTGCTTGCGGGTGGCCTGGCCGGTGGCGGCGGCATGAGCAGCTGTGAAGTGGTGGGCCTGAGCCTCCGCTGCTCCTGCTGTGCCCCCTCCTGCTGCACCTCCTCGCCCGCCTGACCCTGCACTGCTGCCACCACTTGAGCCAACGGAGATGCTGGCACGCTGGCAAGGCTGTGGAACGGCAGCGGCGTAAGAACGATCTCTGCGGGCTGCTGCAGCCCATCCTGCTGGTTCCCGTTCGCCGCTGCAAGTGCATCTGCCGTGTCGCCTCCAGCCACAGCACTCCTCACCGCACCGCGCTGCAGAATGCCCGACACAGGTGATGCAGCTGGCACGGCGTGCTGAGCACCAGGCGCATGCTCCGCACCATCGCCATCGCTGTCACCTGCCCCGTCCCCTTGTGGAATCACACCGTGCCACTGTGCCGGTGCGTCGCCGCCCCCAGACATGAGGTTCGACTTGAGCTTGATGCGGACGGATCTGCCACGCGACAACCCACCCTCCTGCCCCCCTGCTGCACCAGCACCAAGGTGCGGCAGCGCTGGGTCGTTTGCAGCCGCCGCCGCACCCTTTGGCCGCACGTGCACCTTGACCTTGACGCCGCCCCGTGCAGCGCCCGCCGCCCCTGCTCCTTGCTGCTGCTGCTGCTGCTGCGCGGCCAGGTGTGCCTGCTGCGCCTGCCGCCCTGCCGGTGCAGGAGGCAGTGACCCGCCAGCGCCACCAGAGGGTGCACCCGTGGACCTGCGCCGGCCCGACCCCCCGTCCGACGGAGGTGACGCGAGGCCCAGCCCCGGGCCCCTGCGGTGCTGCTGCTGCACCTGCTGTGGTGCTGGCACCAACGGAGGGTCGTCGTCGTCGTCATCCGACCAGTTGGCAGCAGCTGCCGTTGCCCGCTTGGCCTGCACCGCAGCTTGAAGCTGCGCAGTCGCACCCGTGCCCAGCCCCTGCCCTCCGCCGCCTGTTCCAGACGCACCTCTGCCTGGAGCGCCGCCCCGCCCCCGCTTGCTGCGCTCCTGCAGCTGGTCCCACACGCGCGCCTCCTCCTCACGCCGGGCCATGGCGCCGTGCAGCATGGCGTCCAGGGAGACGGAGCCGGCTTGACGGCGGCTGCTCCGCTGCGGCCTGCCTGCCCCTCCTCCCCCTCCTCCTCCGCCCCGTGCCACAGGACCCCCTACCTCCACCTCATCAGGGTCCGTATCGTCCATGGACTCAAAGTCGTCGACGAAGTCGTCGTCCCCAGGCCGGTGCCGGGGCCGAGCACCACCGCTCCGCCGCCGCAACCCTGCCCGTCGCCCTCTCCCACCTCCCTCCTCATCATCCTCCTCCT
>QAXK01005852.1:0-12882 GCA_004335735.1 Chlorella sp. KRBP
CAACAGCACAGCCGCAGCTGCAGCTGAAGTTGCGGCTGCGGGTGCGGCAGTGTGAGGTTCAGGGGGTGGTGTTGTGGTCCTTGAGGGCGTAGGAGGGCTTGGCATGGCGCTGGTGGTCCGGGTGGTGGCTTGGTGCGGGGAGGGTGAGGTGCTGGACCCTGGGGAGGGTTTGCGTAGCCATGAGCCGAGGGATGAGGAGTCGGTGAGGATGGGCGCCACGCGCATGCTTTGGAAGACGCTCATCCGCGCCACGGTTGGTGGACCGCCAGCACCGCCGCCGCCGCCCGCTGCGGCTGCTGCGGCTGCAGCTGACGCCGAAGAGGACGAGGCAGAAAGCGTGGCGTTGTCAGCGGCGCCGGAAGACGCCTGCCCCGCCTCGCCGCTGCTGCCCACGCTGTGCGTGCTGGGACCCAGGCCGCCGGGCGGGGAGGACAAACGGCTCAGCGTCCGCGACGGCGACTCGCCGTGGCCATGGTGGGGCTGGTGCTGCTGCTGCGCGAGTGTTGCCGCGACCGAGCTCGCCCCCACGCTCCTGCCGTGGTAGCTGCTACCGTCGCCATCCGTAGCACTGTTGTTGCTCGGCGACGTTGTCGCCGTCGACACCGCACCGTCACTGCCATCGTCTGCAAACGGATCACCCGCAGCACGCTGCTTCCATCCCGGCGAAGACGGCGTAGACCCACTCGCCCTGCTCCTGCCCTCATGCAACGCCCCCCACCCCTCCTCTAGGGCTTCGCTAGGGCTTGGGGCGGGCGCGTCTCCATGCGGCGAGGGCGGCGGGGCGCCACCGCCAGACGCCGCGCCGCCGCCGCCGCCCCTCCTGCCAATGCCGCCGCTGGTGAAGCGGCTGAGGTTGTGCGGCGGCTGCGTGGGCGTGCGCGCCGGGGACAAGGTGCTGGTGCTGCCACTCGCAGCCGTCTCCATTTCCACCGTCGCCCTGCCGCCCCCTGCCGCGTCAGACACGCTCTCGCCATCACCAGCGTCGTTACGAATCGACCCGACGGAGAGGCGGCTGCCGAGCCTCGAAGGCCGCAGCAGGTTCACGCTTGGCTGCCGCGGGCTGCTGCCGCTGCCGCTGCTGTCCGTGGCAATGGCAACCAGAGCGCCCGCGCCCGCGCCCGCGCCGTGAGGAGGCGAGCGCAACGGCCCGACTCGCGGTGCTGCTGCTGCTCCATGCGGCGAGGAGGAGGAGGAAGAAGAGGTCGCAAGCAGCGTCGCATGGGGGCCTCCTGATGGTGTCAGAGGGGACGCGAGCAGGGTCGTGCCCTGCATGCTGAGCCTGCCGAACTTGGGCAGGCCTGCTGGAGCAGCCATGGCTCCTGTACCGCCCACGTGGGCGGCCAGGGCAGAGAAGGCAGCAGCGGCACCTCCACCGGAAGAGGTGATGACTGCTCCACGGCCAGGAGACGGGCTGCGGTTGCGGTTGTTTTTGGTGCTGGTGGTGCTGCTGGCGGTGGCGGTGGGATGTGGGCGTGGGGCGAGGGGAAGGTGGGAAGAGGATGAGGTGCCGCTTACGGATGAGCGGGCGAAGCGCTCACCGGAGGCCCCGGTCGCGCCAGACATGCTCCAGGTCGGTTGGCGAATGGCAGCACCCGTCCCACCCATAGAGGTTCGCCCTAGGAGGGGGTTGCGGGAGAAGGAGGCGGAGGCGGGCAAGGGAAGCGGGAAGAGGGATTGGTGCGGTGGGGCGGGGCGGCCAAGAAACGGTCCGCCAGGGGCAAACCCTGGTGGGCTTGGCATGGCGGAGGAGTGCACACGGCGTTGTAAGTCTCGCTGCTGCTGCTGCTGCTGCTGCTGGGGATACGGCTGCTGGTGCGGGTGTTGGTGGCGGAGGTTGCCAGATGAGGCCGCATGCACCCTGTTAGGGTCTACGCCGGCGCCAGCCCATGCGGCGCTGCCGCCCAGCGGCTGCGACATGGCGTTGTGCAGCATTGTCGGCGGCGGGCCGCCACCATGCTGCATGGGCAGGGCTCCAGGCCAGGGCTTTGCATGCGCCGACAGCTGCGGCAGCCCAAGCGTCGTCTGCCCGACGTCCTGCTGCCCTTTGGAGCTGTTGTAGTGCTGCTGGCCGCTCACCACCATGCCTGGCTCGGTGCGAGAGGGCGCAAGCATGCTCCCAGCCATCCTCAGCACACCGCTCCGGTGCGCCGCCGCCGCCGCCGCCGCCGCCGCTGGCACAGAATCCATGGCGGCAGAACCTCCCGACACTGCCGCTGCAGAAGCAGCAGAAGCAGTGCGCCCGTGCGGCCAGGGCGTCGAGGCCGGCTGTAGCGACAGGTGCTTCATCAGGCCGTCCGAGCCCGTGCCTGCTGAGGCCCTGACACCCTCCTGCCACTGCTGCTGGTGGTGGTGGTGATGCTGCAGCTGAAACTGGAGCTGGTTGTGGGGGGGCAGCTGCGTGGGTGCCGGTGCGGCTGCTGCTGCTTGCCCACCCACCATGCTTGCGGGCTGTGTGGCAGGCTGGGAAGCGGGTTGCTCGTTAGCAACTGCTGCCGTGGTGGTGATGGCTTGGCCGCTAATAGCAGGGCTGCTGCCAGCGATGCCCTTGTGGCCGAGTTGTGGAGCTGGGTCGCTCAGGTGGATGAGCTTCTGGTTGATAGGCGGGGCAGGCGTGGTTAGGAGTAGGTCTGACTTTGCCCGAGGCACCTGTGTGGGTGCAAAGCAGCAAAGCAAGCAGGGCGAATGGCAACGAAGGCAAGACTGCTCATCTACAAAGACCTGCAAGCGCGAAAGCTCTGTAACACCATCGATACTCGGCACAAATCCCGCAAGGAGGACACACGCACCTGCTGAGCCAGCGACAAGCTCTCCACTCCCACCCCGCCGCCGCCGCCGCCGCCCAGCAACCCCATGCTCCCCGCCCTAAGGCGGTTTGCGTCGTTGCTCGCATTGCTTGCATACCCCACGGCCACCCGGTCGAAAAACACCGAGCCACCACGACCCGACCCACCCTCCCCGTTCTGGCTGGTGAAGCTGTAGGGGCTGGTGCCATTGGCATCCAGGTTTATCCCACCATTACCACCGCCGCCGCCGCCGCCGTTACCACCGCCACCGCCGCCGCCGCCGCAAACGGAGCCATTGCCGTCGCCAGTTTGGCTGCTGCGCCGGCTGCTGCAGCTGTAGTTGACGTTGTTGTTGCAGGTCACGTCGAAGGCGCTGCTTGCGCCGCGGTTGGACCCTCCCTCGCTTGCGAAGCCCATCACAAAGGAGCGGCTACCGCCTTCGCCTTCGCCTTCGCCGCCGCCGCCGCTGCTCATCTCGCCCTCCCCATAGCGCTCTCGTGCCTCGCGCCCGTCGGCGTCACTGGTGGGCGCTTCTGCGCGCTCGAGCATCATATCAAATCGAGGGCGAGTGCTGCTAGGGTGCGGCCGTGCGTCCATGGCAAGCCCCAATGGTGGAGGAGGGTCCAGCGCGGGCTGCTGCTGCAGCTGCTGAGAGGTCTGCGTGGTGGTGGTGGTGGGCTGGGGCGAGGGCGACACGGACTGGAATCCGAGCATCGCGCCGAGCGTGCTGCGGATGGCGCCGAGGGCGGTGCGGCGGATGCTCGCCTTGCTGCCGCGCGGCTGCGAGCTGCTGCTAGCGCTGGCCGAGCCCTCCGCGAGCATCGCCGCCGCGGTCGCCGCGACCTGCGCGGACGCCGCGGGGTCCGCCGCGATCGCGGACTCGAGCTCTTCCAGTGACAGCTTCCCCCTGCGCAACGTTGGAGCAGGAAAGCGAGCGCGGACGGTTGTGCTCGGGCTTGTGCACGTACCCAGACCCTCCTGGGCACGCGGGGAGTAAAGGGCAGCG
The DNA here is from genome assembly GCA_004335735.1 of Chlorella sp. KRBP. Classification (NCBI taxonomy): domain Eukaryota; kingdom Viridiplantae; phylum Chlorophyta; class Trebouxiophyceae; order Chlorellales; family Chlorellaceae; genus Chlorella; species Chlorella sp. KRBP. The sequence goes on from QAXK01005852.1 coordinate 3,790, forward strand.
TGGCAGAGTGAGAGCGCACGAGAGAGGCGCGAGAGACTCACCTTCCACTCCGCGACGCGCCAGACGTGCGATCCGGGGTGACCGACCGCCCCGCCGGCTCGCCCTCAATCACAGGCTCGAGCTCCATCAATATCCCCTGGCCCGCCAGGTGCTGTGCGAGCTCCGCTTCATACAGCAGGTCCACGTGCATCCCCGACTGCGGCCGCGACCGGTGCGGCGACTCCGCCTCCGCGATCGTCGACAGCACCGCCGGCAGCGCAAACGGCGTGGCGAGCAGCCGATCGCGCCCGCCCTCGCGAGCGGCTCCGCTGCCCGAACCGGCCGCATCCGCGCCCGCGCTCCCGCCGGCCGTGGCAGCGGGCGCTGGTGGCGGTGCTGATCCCAGCGCAGCTACCGCGCTGATTAGAGTAGGGCTGGAGAGCGCGTTGCCTGGTGTGGCTGCAGTGGGCGTGACGGGATGTGCGGTGGTGGAGGCGGAAGAAGTGTCGCTTTGCCGTGCAGCGCTGGCGGTGCTGATGACGGGCAGCTGCTGGCCAGCTGCCGCCCCGCCCGGCCCGTTTGCCGCCCATGGCATAGGTGCGGGCGTGGTCGCGGGCGGTGAACGGTCCTGCCCTTCACTACCCGTGGTTGTTGTGGTGGCCCCGGTCGGTGACATGGCGGTTGTGGAGACGGACAGCATGGAGGGCGTAGGGTTTTGCGGTGCCAAGCCCTGGTGCCCTGGCGAAGGCAGGAGGGACGAGTTGCCGTGCAGGCCTAGGCTGCGGGAGAGGGTGGTGTTGAGGAGGATGTGGTGGAGAGGTAGAGAGTTGGGGATGGAGCCGCTGCCAGACATGCCGGGAGCCAAAGCCCCGATTGAGGGCTGACTGACCGCCGTTGGCATGGTGGTTTGGCCAGCACCGCCCTCGCTGCCAGTGCCCTGAGGGGCTTGCGGCATGGACTGAGGCTGCTGGCGCTGCTGTTGCTGCTGCTGCTGCTGCTGCTGCTGCTGCTGCTGTTGCTGCTGCTGCTGTTGCTGCTGCAGGTGTTGCTGCTGTTGTTGTTGCTGCTGCTGCAGCTGCTGCTGCTGCTGCAGGTGTTGCTGCTGCTGCTGCTGCAGCTGCTGCTGCGACACGTGCATGTGTGGCGGGGTGGCGTCACCGGGCAGCCGCTCCGCACCGGAAAACGGCGTGAGGCCCGACTGCTGCTGGTGCAGCAGCGATGGCGGCGGCCCCTCCCTCCATGCCCTTGCAGCCTGATGCTGCTGCTGCTGCTGTTGCAGCTGCTGGTGTTGTTGCTGCTGCTGTTGCTGCTGCCGGTGCAGCTCCTGTTGGTGCTGCTGCTGCTGGTGCTGCAGGTGCATGGAGTATCCGTCCAGCAGCTGGGGCGTAATCTCGCTCGGCGCGCCGCCGCCAGACCCTTGCATGGAGCCCATCGCATACCCTAAGGGCTTGCCGCCGCCGCCCTCGCCGCCACGCTGCTGGTGCTGGTGGTATGATGGGCCGGGCGGGGGCTGGAAGCCCTGCACAATGGCAAACAAGTAAGAAGACGAAGGTGTGCTCGAGGAAGCTGGAAGCTGGACCAGGCTCTGCTGCAAAGCGAATGAAGCGTCAGCCACACTACTGGGCTGCTGCAAGTGGGGCTGCGCAGTCATCGTACCTGCATCATGAGCATGTGCTGGAGGGGCCCGTGCACGGACCCGTCCAGGACAGCGCCGGTGTGGTCGTCCATCAGGCCTGCAACAGCAGCGTCGCACAAAGTTGTAGGCACATGGTTGTCAGCTTGGTGCATTGAACCTGTCCATCAGGCTTGCGGTAGCAGTTCACACGATGCAGGAGCGTGAGGGCATGTCAGACGTCCCGCAGGTTGAATGCAACAGGCAAGACGTTAGGATCTCTTAGGGGACTGCCAGCAAAGCTATGCAGTGGGCCGCCCACGCGCGATTCAACCCCAGCGCGCACCTGACATGCCTTGCAAGAGCGCAATGTGCTGCTGCTGCTGCTGCTGCGCGTCTGGCTGCACTTCACTCTGGGCGTCAGGCAGCGTGCTGTGCGGCCCCGACACGCCGCCAACACCGCCATAGTGCCTGCAGGGCAGGATGGTGCACAACGATGCATTGCCAGGGTGAGGTTTTGGGACGCCGGCAGGACACCTGAAGCCGCGTTTGCAAGCTGCGCACACCTGATATGCCAGTGTGTCCGCCATTCCGCAAGGTATATCCAAACAGGACAAAGAGAGAGCTTGGAAAGGTCTGTTACACTCCCGCCTCGTTACAACCGCTCACATGTGCGGCGGCATGGGCTGCCCGTCTTGCTGGAACGACGCCAGCGCCGCTTCCCTGCTGCCGGCCATGTTTTCCATCTGCAACGCAGTGCTGCTGCCTCCGGCACCCACGAGGTATATGCCAGATGCCGCCTGCGGACACATCATCATGACACACACTAGCACACACGGTTTGCTTGTGTGTCGAGCTATACATGCCAGTTGCCGCCCAGCGGACATATCATCCCGGCCCCGCCGAGGCGCCCAAACAGATGCAAACATCGACACAAGCACACACGTGTTTGTTTGTGTGTCGAGCTTTACATCTGGTGCGGCCATCAGATGGCAAGCAGATGAGCTTCTGTGGGCGGTGGGCCATCTGCTTGCCTCAAGGCAAAAAAGCTATCAAGCCTCGCACTCCCACCAACCTGTTGCGACCCGGGCTGTGGCATGGAGTACGCCATGCCCTGGCGCAAGCTCCCGCCGCCATGGGGGCCTGCATGGTACCCTTGAGGGCTTGCGCCGTTGGCCGAATGCGGCTCAGCGGCGTTCAGTCCCATGCCTCTGCTGCGTGCCGATTTAGCAGCAACAGCAGCAAGGCGTTTTCAGAGCCCGACCTCAAAACGTGGTGAGGCAAAAGCTGGTGTGCCAGTGCTTTCGTGGCACACATGGTATTTAGCTATTTGGTGGTTGCGTCACTTGCCTGGGCGTGTAGAAGCGGGAGGTGGTGGCGGTGGCGCTGCCCGCCCCTCCTGCCCCGCCCAGCATGCTGTGCCCTAACTGGTGGCGCAGGAAGGCGCTGCGGTTGAGCGACTCCTCTGCACAGCACGCACGCGCCACGTGGCAAGCGCACAGTAGTGATGATTATCTATGCTCATCTGCTAGCCTGAAGTGGTTGCTCCAGATGCAAATGTAGGAGTCTTCGTCCCTAGCCCTGCCCCTACTCACCGTTGGGTGTCTGCAGCTCAATGCCAGATGGCTTGAAGGACTGGCCAGCCTTCTCGGCGGACAGGATGCTCCCGAGCATGTCCTGCATCGCCTTGAGGTTGCGGTGCATACGCCACACCTGCACACACACGCGCCCAGCAAGCACAAAGCAGCGAGCATGTCCTGCATCGCCTTGAGGTTGCGGTGCATACGCCACACCTGCACACACACGCGCCCAGCAAGCGAAGGCCAGCACCATGCACATGCAGGGACACCAGGGAGACCCACAGCTGTACAGGACCTGCGGCCTCACACGCCTTCCCACCGGCTCCCCCTGGCGGGACATGCTGGTTACTCCGAGCAGGTAAAGAGCTCTCACTGCTCTTCACTCTTACTGAGCAGGCGAAGGCGTCACCGCCCCACTCACGTAGAGGGCCAGGAAGAAGGCGGTGAAGGCAGCGCACACCAGGCCCAGGCTCAGGCCCAGCACCGTCCCCACGCCCACTGACCCCTCCTCCAGCCCACTCAGCCGCCGCGCCACGCGCGTCGAGCCCGCTGGGCCTGCTGTGCGTGCTGCGCCCGCTGAGCTCGCAGCTGTCCGCGTGGCCGCACCGCCGCCTCCACAGCACCCCGCCATGGTGGCACCTCCCCGGCTCCCTGCCCCAGCACCGCATGCCACCACTGTCCCCCCTGGCAGCACTGTGATCAGCGGCCCCTCACCACTGCCGCCGCTGCCGCCCCGCCCCGCCGCACCAGGGCTTGCAATGGCCGCCCTGTCCACGTGCTCTGCCACATGCCACTGCTGCAGAGGCTCCGGCAGGCGTGCGTTTGCGCCTGAATGGCCCCACCACCACCACCGTGCTGCGTGCCGTTGCTCCACAGCGCCGCAAGGACCGAGGGCTAGGAGGGTAGCTGCCTGGCGGCTGCTCAGAGGCGCTGCCCACAATGCCACCGAGGCCACCACCTGGCCACCGTCTGCGGTTTGCGCTGCGTGGCCGATGGGCAAGGCGCCGACGAGGGTGCCTTTGGGTGCGACCAGTGCTGCTGCTGCTGCACTGCTGGTGTTGCTGCTGCTGGTGTCAGTGCGTGCTTGTGGGCGCTGCGGGCTGCCAGTTGGAAGGAGTGACTGACACGCGATGGGACGGAGCTCCACGCGGCGCCCGTCGATGCTGGCGTCTGGAACTGGGCCCGGCCCTGTGCCAGGAGTGGTGAACGCCGACGATGGCAAGGCCAGCAGCAGGTGCTGCCAGCCGTGATGGTGGCTGCTGTGTGGCTCCTGCTGGCTGCTTGCGGACAGGAGTGCGACCCAGCACACCGACGAGCCTGCGTCCGTGCTCGCCGCGTTGCCGGCGGCCTGCACGAGGAGGAGCCATAGGAGCGATGGAAGCGTTGAGCGTGACTGCCTGTGCGTGTGCTCTCGCGCTTCGCGGATGGTCAACATGCCGCACACCTGGAGCTCGAGCCACCGCGCAGGGGCAGGGAGGACCTTGATGGCTACGCCGTCGACGATGCTGATGGCCAGCAGCACCTGCTGCCGCGCTTCCTGCCCCTGTTCCTGCTGCGCCATCACGTCCCGTCGTGCGGCATGATCAAGGGGAGCAGTTGGTCCCTCCACGCCCACGATGGGCGGAACGGGCCGCAGCCACACGCCCAGCGACCACTGCTCCACATCGCCATCGGCACCTGCTGCACAGCAGGAACAGGGTGCGGCCGAACTGGTTTCGCACCGATGCACACAGGCAGCAAACAGAGCACAACTCTGGCCCACTTGCCACCACGATCAAGCACAGCGTGCGCACCTTGATGTCTTGCTCGTGCGAGCGTGCGCTCGTGGAGCCCGAGGACGAGTACGTCTTTCTCCTCCGGAACACCGTCTGCACCAAACTCCGAGCGCTCCGCTGCTCCGTGGTACTGGTGCTCTGCTGCTCCTGCTGGCGCTGCGCACCGGGCTGGCTTGCTGCCGAGGCCGAGCACCAGCACAGCGAGCAGCGCCAGAGCCGCTCGCGAACCTCGCGCCATCACTTGCTGCTGCTGCTGCTACGCACAGCCATTGCGTATGCTGCTGCACGCATACTGCTCTTGCTGCTCGCCGACTGTGGAGGTCATTGCAGAAACGTCTCTCTGGCTCTGGCCGCTGCAGCAAGACACGGCCTTGTGCAGGGCGAGAGGAGTGCACGAATGCTCTACACGCCGCCAATGGACAGCGCAGCGCGGAGTAGGTGGCTGTGGGAAGCTCGCCAGCATCCAGTGATTGTGAGGGTAGCACAGCAAGCAGGAGAGCGCACACTGTGCTCAATATGTCACAGCTGGCCGAGGAGGGGTGGTGCTGGGATGGCGCGCTCCAGGGGTGCCGTGCGACGGCCACCGCAGCGGGACCGCCCAGGGTCCGTGGCACCTCGACCTGGCACCCACACCTCCTCCTTCACATGTCAATGTCAGTGCCCTGGTGGAACTGCACGTTGCCGTGCCACACCGCCTGCCCTCCCCTCGCTCCCCCTCCTCCCCCTCCTCGCGTTCCACCACCCTGCCCCCGCGCCGCCATCTGCACCTCCAGCGCCCTCAGCGCCGCCTCCTCCTCCACCTCCCCCTCATCCTCCTCTCCAGGATCTGGCGTGCCTGACAAGTACACAGGACCGCTGGCAATCACCCCACCTGCCAAATCGTCATCCCCGCCCTCGCCCTCACCCACCCCCTCCTGCCCCCCCCAATCGTCCTGCGTGCCGGCAAGCACCTCCGCCACCAGGGCCCCCTGCTGCTGCTGCGCCGCTGCTGGGAACTGCAACGCAGGCCCGCCCTCGCGCGGCTGGTGCTCGTTCTGGGAGGCGAGCTGCAGATTCTGGAACTGTTGTTGTTGTTGCTGCTGCTGCTGCTGTGGCGCTGCCGGGTGTTGGACGCCCGCCAACGCCGGCGCGCCGTGTGAGTTGAAGAAGGACATGGGGCCACCACCACCACCACCCGGGAGGGGCTGCGGGGCGCCCGCCGATGCGTTGACGCTGGCCCTCTGCTGCTGCTGCTGCGGCGGTGGCTGGTGCGGGGGAGGCGGGTTGGGGTTGTGGGAGGCGGAGGAGTAGCGTGCGTGCGCCTGGTACCCACTGGCAGCGTAGGGTGCAGGTGCGGCAGCGGCGCCGCTTGGGTGGGCGATGGCGGTGACAGCTGCGCCGCTGTGCACGTCCCATGCCCTGCTAGGGTTTGCGCCAGCGGCGGCGGCCATGCTAGGGCTTGCGCCGGCGCCGCCGGGCAGGTTCCAGGCAGCTCCTCGCAGGAGGGAGGGCCGGCCGCTGGGCGTGGGTGCGGGGTTGGTGAGTGGGAGTGGGAGTGCGGCGGCGGAGGGTGGGGCGGGGGGGAGGCCCCAGGTTGCCGGCGCCTGCTGGTGGTGCTGCTGGTGGTGCTGCTGTGGTGGTGCTGCTGCTGTGGGCTGGGCTGGTGGAGGAAGCCCCCATGTGGCGGCGGCACCGGCACCGGAGCCCGGCTGCTGCTGGGAGTGAGGAGGAGCAAGGTGGTGGTTGTGCGTCACGGTGGGCAGCGCTTGCTGCCACACCGCTGCACCTGCACCGTGCTGCGCTTGCTGCTGCTGCTGGGGTGGCGCGTAATGGTACGCCTGCGGCTGCTGCGGGTAGTCTCCCGCGTGGTGGTGCTGCGCTCCGTTCGCGCCGTCCGCGCGCACCGGCCCCTGCGGCGGATACATCCGCTGCTGCACCTGCTGGCCTTGCGATGGCCACTGCTGCTGCCCTTGCGACAGCTGCTGCTGCTGCTGGTGCTGGTGCTGCTGGTGCTGCTGCTGGTGCGACGCTGAGCGGTGCTGCGACTGCGTGGGCTGCGTGGGCAGCGGCAGCATCCCCGGAGGCTGGCGAAGGCGGGGCGGCGAGGGGCCTGCCGCGGCGGCGGCGTTTGGGGAGGGGTGCTCGTGCTGAGGTGCCATGGGCCCGATGGGCGCTTGCGGGACGTATGCTGGGATTTCGACCTGGGCGTCGAGCTGTGAGTCACTAAGGGTGGCGAGGATCAGCTCAGCCCTGCATGTGGGTTTGTGATTTAGGGCTTGGGTTAGGGTTGAGTGGAAGGGAGCGGGAGGGCGGCAGTCCAGGGCAGGCGGCAGGTGGCAGGGTAGGGTGAACAGATCCGGGCGGCTGTTGCTGGCTGTGAAGGCGTGCAGCGACAAGAGTGTGTGCACGACGTGAACAAATTTGTGCAACGAGAGGAACTTACGTGAAGGTGGTTGAGTTGACGCGGGGCTCCACCATGATTGGTGCTCCCGCCTGGTCCATCCTGCACACACACACACACCCCATGACACCAGACAACATGCTACATGCTATTATGGTATGTTGCTTGGCGAGGCCTGCCTGGCAATCTTTTTGTGACGGCTGCAGCATCATAACACCTGTCATGAACACCACGCAATGATGATGATGATGATGACACACACACACACCACGTCAGCAAGAAGCCTCCCCATTCTGATGCCTGACGGACATGCATGGTCGTGGCCGTGCACCCGCTCGTGCCAAGCCAACCCTAGCTTTAACCCCAGCCGGAGGATCCACACAATCAAAGGCCTTGCGTAATGTAGCGGACGGACAGTCTTGAGTTGTCTGGACGCTGTTCCGTCAGCCACTGCTCAGCGCGGTTGCATGCACCTGATGCTGACGGGCGCTGCCATGTGCTCACACAGCGCCAGCAGCACCTTGAAGGACTCGCGCACCTGATGCTGACGGGCGCTGCCATGTGCTCACACAGCGCCAGCAGCACCTTGAAGTCCTTGAGGTTGAACGTCACGTCCGTAGCCTCCTCCGATCCGTGTGAGTAGGACTTGAACTCGGTTTGCGGGTCCAGCGCTAGCGCCGTGTGCATCGCGTCCTCAGACTTGGCTGCGAGTACAAGGGGCAAGGAAGCACGAGAGACGGCATGCATGCTAGCGCCGTGTGCCACTCGGCCTCAGACTTGGCTGCGAGTAAAAGAGGAGATGGCAAATGGGAGACAGTCTGCGGGCAGTCTGCACACCACTGGTGCAACACATCCTCAGATTCGGCTGCGACCAAGTGGAGAGGGCTGAAAATGGGAGATGCGGACAGTCTGCACACCGGTGCACCGGTGCAGCAACAGCAGACGGCAAGAGGCTTGAGTCATGGCTTGGTTGTTGAGCACGCCGCTCTGCAAGCACCCGCACCACTACGTTGCCGGCAGCAGTCTCTCGGTGGAAGGGACAGGATTCGTGTTGGCACAGCTCAGCAACAGCACAATGGGAGATGCGGGCAGTCTGCACACCGGTGCAGCGCCAGCGCCACGTGCAAGCACTATGAGGCTCACGAGGGTCCATAAGCTCAGGAGGCGTCATGAGGGAGGCTCAGCAACAACAGCATTTGTGCTTGTGTATGAGGCTCACGAGGGCCAATACTGGAGCCGCTGTGAAGGAGGCCCAGCAACAGCACTGGTGCTTGTGACCCTCACGCACGGCCTGGGCTGGTGCCTAATCTTTCCTCGCTGCTGATCCGTGCTGCCTTGGTTGATGCAGACTGCAGCCCCGTTTGCAAGCTACACACACACACGTGAGACAACATCTGATACGACCGGTAGTTGGGCTTTGGCCCCGCCGAGGCGCCCAAACAGATGCACATATCGACACACAGACACACACACACTCACGTGCGTCAGGGTCGATGTAGCTCTGCAGCTGGATGGATCGGAAGCCCTGCGCCACGGACTCGTCCGACTGTGGACGGGCGATGAGCGTTACCTCGTCATTGTGCGTGGTCTGGAACGTGCTAAGCAGCCTGCAGGGCAAGGCACGACACGAGCAAGACTCGCAAACATTATACAGGAGTTTCAACCATTCTTCTGACTGAGACTGGGAGGCAAATACTATCCGCAATGCGTCCAATGGGTCACTCACCTGGAGAGGTCCTTTGCATTAGCGACCAGTTCCCTCACTGT